>SNQJ01S0072276.1:0-12264 GCA_010110895.2 Picea sitchensis
AACCCCTTTTGAATGTGAAAAGGGGCTCTTTAGGGCACCCTTAGGTCTTTGACCAGCCTCCCCCCATAGATTGAGCTCGGATTTGATGTCAAATCGACTTGGGAGCCGACCCAATAGTGGTTGGGAGGCCGACCAGCTTCATAAATGCGCCGTTTGGCAGGCGCGCGGGTTTTTCACCCCACAGCCACGCATATGCGCCCAATATACGAAGATATTGCGCGCGCGCGCTCAGTTTTAGTGGGTATGCTGCGCTTTTTAATTTTTTAGCCATTTTTGTATGGTTTTGGCCCTTTTTGCTGTGCTATGGATTTAATCCTTGTGCCATGAATGCCTGTTTTTCTGTGTTGATGATGCGGAGTTCTTGTCGTCCTGTGCGGACGAAATTTCAGTGATAACAGAGATGTCACGAGCGATGTCATTTATGAATTATTTTGTGAACCATTCTGCCAACAACTGATCGAGAAGTTCGAGTTTGATGAGACGTCATCTCCATCACCACTCATGAATGTGATCAGAGATATGAGTGGCTTTGGTTTGTTTGAAAGAACTCAAAATCTCGGTTCCCATTTTGTAGCGAATCGGTAACTGGTATTGGGTGAGGAAAGCCATAGCGAGGGTGTTGAATTCGGTGAAGAACCCTCATGGTAATTTGATATACCACTTCACACCAGAACCTGTGAGGGTTCTCTGAAAAAGGCGTAAACAAATAGAGTCATCCATCAAGGAGTTGGATGAGAACCAAAGGTAAAAAGTCATTACATGATTGTTTGGCTCCTCTCTCGGTTTACCATAAAACTTAGGGATGTTAGATGGTAGTTTGGCTGGTATGGTGGGCCATTGAGGAGTGTGACGGATCAGATCATTTAAAATCCTCGACAGATCTGGGAGGTCCAGGATGGCTAAGAAAGGTAATTGTCTATTCATGTGTCAGTACTGGTAACTTTGGGGAGGGAGTCCCATCGGTAAACTAGTGGGATCATAAGTAGTCTACATATAATGCGAAGATCTAGGCAGATTCGATTGTTGGTGTGGAGGGAATTAATTTGTAGGGTTGTACCCTTGAACAGGGGTGTGGGGTTGAGTGTTCGAGCCCCAAATAGGATTAGATGTGCCTAGATATGGTTTGCTTGTACTAGGGGGTATGACAGAGTTAGCTTGAGGCTATTGTCCCCCAGTCGATTGAGGATTATGTTGTATAAGATAATTCCAATACTGGGCCAAGGATGGAGGTATGTTTTTTCTATAGGGTGGGGTCAGTGGGGGTTTCCCTCCAATCGGGGGTTGTGTCCTAATTGGGATTCATCCTGCAAAAGGGGGTTGAGTTTGGCCTCCTTGGTGAAATTGTCTAGCAACAGGAATATAGTAATTAGGTGTGAAAGATGGGATTGTGCCACTAGGATCAGTGCCTCCGATAGAGGATGGAAGAGGTCCTCCGAAAGGGGGTGGAGGAAGTGTCGGAATGAAACTGGGAAGATGGTACCCAAAAGGAGTGGAACCACCAGGAGTCCCGAATGTGATTTGTGTAGGAGCGGGAATAGAAGCATTCAACGCATGATATCCGGGTGGAAGTGTTGGGGTGAATCTGGATGAAAGCGGTGTGCCAATGGGGGCTTAGCTAGCTGCAGTAATCCTAATGTGAGGACTCATAGTATGTGGGACCATTGTGTAATGGACCGTTTGTAGAGGGATAGTCAATATGTGGTCAGCTAGTGGAGCATCTGAACCAGGGAAATAATAGGCAGTAGTAAAAGGTATTTCATCTGGATCAAATGTTTCGGGTCACTCGAGTGCGATAGTGATATCAACGCCTACTCCTGAGAAAAAGAGATACCGTCTAAAAATTCCAGTAGTCCAAAAAGGATCTTAACCCTCAGGTCCTATGAAAGGTCAGGTTGGTGATCCAAAAGTTTGAACAACTAAATCTTCAGAAGAATTCACTTGCACAATATGTCTCCCAGATTCGGGAGGAAGTCAAAATTCCTCTTGAGAATTGGTAATTCAAAACCATTCTAGAGAGTTAGTTCTTTCCACTTGCGGAGTGGAAACGTCTTGGACTTCATTCTGTTGAGGAGAGCCCTATGGTGAGTTGGTAGGAAAGGGTTGCGAACCTTCTAGATCTTCTAGGGGTAAGCCTTGCATCCTACGTGAACGGTGTGGAGGGTCAATTGTGATCGAGTTAGAAACTTAAGAAAGAAATTCTATGGACAACTTGGGTAAAAAAACATCATGCACTAGTAAAATCCAGGAAGAAAAACCAAGCAAACAAGACCTTCCAATTCTGAAGTCACTAGTTGGTGATGAAATCCAACTTCGCAACGACAAGACAAGAAGGGGCTGGGCTAGGGTGGAAAATTTACATTAACGACCTTCTTAACGGACTTACACCTTGGTGCAAGCTCCCACACATAATCATGGGTATACCCTCCAAGGAGCTCAGGTGAGTTTGGCTAACGTCGATTCCAGGTACCATGAAGACTTACCCCTTCACAGTCACCCTGTGAAAGACCCTAAAAAGGTAGACTACTAAGGTTACCACCAACAACAATGGTGCCTGGGGGAACAATCGACAGTCCGATCCAAATGCAAGGGTAGGGTATCTAGCCCAAAATCAACTTGAGAGGCTTTCACTCATCATTGTGAGTATACCTTCAAGTCAACCCTATAATATGTGCAATCTCTACACCGATATCAACAAAGCAGGGTGATTAACTCTGTCAATCTCGATGTGACCTCAGGTTTGACCTTTGTGTGAGAAAGGCTTCCCAGGTAAAAATGAAGCAAATGGACTTTGACACTCCTTATCACAAGATGCTATTGTGTGTTTTATTCTTTGGAGAGTGTGCCTCACTGCCTATTCCAAATCTCTAGCCTAGCTAATGTTGGTATAAAAGAGCCCTAGAAAAAATTACTTGTTGAATTTCAAAATTGCGCAATATTATTAAAGGTTGTTGTTACCCAAAAGGAGATGGAGATGAAACCGATGTTGTGTGAGATTCTGACCCAACAATGCATAAATAAGAATGAATGATATAAATTTTTTTGTTCGATGAATCCTATTTACAGGAGGGAAAGAGGAGTTTTCTGGAACAATATGAACTACGATGTATGATCTTCTCTGAAATGTAATATCAAACAACCATGAACAATGCAAATTCCCTATTCATTCTCTTTCAATACTTGAATGCCAATATTTTCGAATAAAAATTTTCTTAAAAAAGAAAATGTATTTAATTTTTATTAGAAACCAAACAACAGGGGTGGAACTAAGAAAAACCAAGCAACGAACGAAAAAGAAATACACGACAAACACCCAAACCAATCTTTCAATGAAGACAAAAATGACAAACTGACAAGACCAGTCTCTTCAAATGCACATGGGTAACAATTTTCCAACTAATAATCAATTGAAAAGAACAATTGATCTCAACTTTTAAACCAATCAAAGGCTCCCAACCAAACAAGCACTCGGATTTCAAAACCGGAGATGATACCCTTTTTGCAAAAAGGTGAAGAGGTAAAAATTGAGAAAACATGATCAAGAAGAGCTTTCGATTTCTAGAAACCAATCATTCACAAGGTTTGAAGTCAAAAAACATTCAATCACTGGCCAGAGAATTTCTTCCTAGACACACAAAAAAATATGGGTATTTGAGGACACAGAAGACTTAATCCAAAAATTTTGCAAGTGGGTTCGCAGGCTGGTAGTGGGGTACAGTGCGGGAATCAAGGATTCTCGTAGGCTAGACAAAGGCAGAATGAGATAAGTTCGCACTGAACTGAACAACAGGGTGAGAATATTAGTGGTTCTCGTAGGCTATAGAAGGGTGCAGTGCGAGAAGGTCTGTAATCAAGCAAATTTTGGAAAAAAGACAAAACTTATGAGGGAACTTCTTGATCTAGGGAGTCTGTAAGGGTCTCCTCAAGACTCAGAGATTGATGAGAATGAAAAAGGTAGGTTAAGAGAAAATGGCCAAGAAAAATGGGTTGTATCCCCAGTGGAGTCGCCAATTTTGTTATCGGACAAATCGGTGGGTGCAAACACTAACAGATCTCCCTAGATCCACCTAGATCTAGAAAAAAACAAGACAGGACACAACTCTTTCCCTAAGTTGTAATCATTGAATATACTAATAAGAAGGAATGAGTGACATACCTTTATATAGCTTCCTTAGGTCTCTATTGTTCCCGCTTCGCTTCGGTGCTCTTGTGAAGCTATGTCCAAGATAGCACAAACCAACCAAAGTGAATATAGCAAAGTATATTCAATGTCAACCAATGCATATGATCAAGGAGTTATGCTATAAAATAAGAGTGATTTTATGGGAAAGGGACATGCCGCTATATTATTTTAAATGAAAGTGGAAGATACAACCTGATCGCCTTGATGTTGCAAGCTTCCTTTCAGTGACCCTTGGTTCCAACACACACACTTGCTCTGCACTTGCATGAAGAATATCCAATACCTCTTGGTAGACCAAATAGATTCTTCAAGCTTATGTCCAAGAAGGGTTCTTCACATAATTCTTTCACCAATTCTTCATTCAATCTTGCTTAACCTTTTCCATGAGAAACCTTTCAATATATAGGAGAAGGAGGGATGGTTACATGGATGAGGATGATCCCACCAAATCTAAGAAGTCAATAGGATGCCAACCATGTGAATGCCAACTCATTTTCTAGAATATCCCCTTCTAGAACCTTCGTGACCTCTTCTCCTTTCTAAGCTTAAAAACAGGTTCGCACCCTATCTATGGAGCAGACTGCGAACATTTTGCACCCTAAGTGTGGGTGGCCTGCAAGAATGAGGGATTTTTGCACCCTGTAACATAGGCAGCCTACAAACTCACCTTAAAAATGTTTTTTTGGAAGAAGACAATAGTCACTTTTCTCAAGCAAGAAGTCCTTGTGGGAGCCTGAATACAACATTGTAGAGACATCACCAGAGTGACCAAAATAATGTGTAACAGTGTCAGTCTGTCTTCTCCTGTAACAAAACCTCATATGGTTATAACATTGAATCTAGGGTCTTCTTCACGAGGCTCAACATAGATCAATTGCACTTGTGGGTTCTGTTGGGGTCCTCGTCTTTTCTGAATCTTAGCTAGCAGTACAGGACAATCTTCTATAACATGGTCAAATGAGCTACAATAGTTTCAAGTAGTACAAGGGTTATGAAAATCCCTTGCAAGGTGTCTAGGTTGTGTGTAGTTATAACAGATTATCTATCCTTGACCTCGAACCATTCCTCCTCCTCCTCCTCTTCCTCTAAATCCACCGCGAGGATTGAAGTTTCCTCTTCCTAGGGAGTTGTACTGCATAGTGTTTCCTTCTTGTTGTACTTCTCCTTGTATCTTATATATGTCTCTTGACCTTTCATGCATGATATCATAATCCCTACAATCCTTATCATCATGTCCTATAGACTTACAGAATGTACAATACAAATTTGTAGGTGTCTGAACATACTTTTTCATATAATATCACTCGTCAATACAATGTTTTTTTCTGCATACCTCGCACCAGGGTAAGGTGACTTTCTTCAAAGGGATTAGAGCTCTAGAAACCAAATATTCATTGAATAAAGGGCAGTGTTCCTTGTCATTAACTTCGGATCTGCATCTGACACACCAGATGTCTTCTCTTTTATCTTTTACCTTGTATTTCTTCATATCTTCGACCTGCAGAGACAAGCTAGTTAGCTGACTCAGGATCTGACTCATACTTGAACTGGATTCTCCCATGCGGGCTGATTCTAGCTTCATGGTGATCTCCAATGCCTCAGCCTGCAAAGCAATCTTTTGTTGCATCAGGGGAACTCTGATGTGTGGTAGAAGGGTAGCAATGAACCATTCCTTGTTCTTCTCGTCTGGGATCTGCAAATTTAATCAGCCTGTTAAGGTCTTGAATCTCTGAGTGAACTCCCAAACAGGTTCAACTACCTTCTTCTTTATCTATTTCATCTTTGTGATACATTTGGATTCTGACTTAGGTTTCCTAAATTCTACAATCAGCGTGTTCCTGATCTGATTCAATGGCTTAGGTTGTGCAAGTCTTTGGACAAGTTTCATGTACCAACTCAATGCACGATCTATGAGAGTTGTACTAAATTGGGTTCTTTTGACAACTTCATCTGTGACATTCTTAATGTTCCATATGGCTTTACATAAAAACCAGTGTTGATCAGGATCTTCAGACCCATATACCCTAAATATAGGGAGTCTCATCTCATCTGCCATAGATCCTCCTAGGTTTCCTCACTGAAAGTGTGGTGGACTACTATTGACAGTGCTTTGGATGCTCTAGTGATTGGGATTACTCTGGTTACTTCATATTTCTAAATTCTACAATCAGCATGTTCCTGATCTGATTCAATGGCTTAGGTTGTGAAAGTCCTTGGACAAGTTTCATGTACCAACTCAATGCATGATCTCTGAGATTTCTACTAAATTGGGTTCTTTTGACAGCGTCATATGTGACATTCTTAATGTTCCATATGGCTTTACATAGAAACCAATGTTGATCAGGATCTTCAGACCCATATCCCCTAAAGATAGGGAGTCTCATCTCATCTGCCATAGATCTTCCTAGGGTTCCTGATTGAATGTGTGGTGGACTTCTATTGACAGTACTTTGGATGCTCTAGTGATTGGGATTACTCTGGTTTCTTAAGACTGAATCAACAGGAAGGATAACAGTACTTACCTCGATGGTCTATGCAGTTTCTAAGTTTTCAGGTTCTCCTCAATGAAGTTCTTCAGCTTTTCCTTCCTCTGTCCCGGTGGGTTCTGAATGTTCTTCATCTATCAGATCAACTTCTTCTCCACTGTAGAAACCCTCCTCCCCGTATTTATTCTTAAACAGGTTTGCAAGGTGGACCTCTTAGAACACTATCCCACTGCACATATGTCTATCTTCTGTGTCATTGTTGTTGTCTGAATTCTTGAACATTATCTTTTTCGGATCCAACCAATCTGCTATATCTTTAGGATGTTATTCTCATGAAACAACATCTTGAGTCTCAGCTTCAAGAACTGTAAAAAAATTCCTCTGGGTCCCTTAAAGAAATATCTTTCATCTTGGTTGTTCAACTCTACTCTATCAATAGAAAACTCTATGATGTACTCCCCAATGGTACTATCAAACCAGTGATCTACTTCTTGTGATACAGTGTTATCATCTTTCTTGAACGTCTTGATTAACTCCAACGTCCAAACCACAGGAAGTCTGGATTGGATCTCGAACTGGGTATTAGCTAATCTAGTTAGCCACTCATATAGCTCCTGATGGATCCCTCCAAAGAATATCTTGTGTATATCAATGAAGATATATATTTCTATCCAATCCTCAGTGCTAATATTAGGGTTCTTATTATGGGCTTCAACGAAGTCCTTCTCTTGATCCTCTATCTACGTTTGAATCTCTGTCTTCGATGGAAACCACCTTGACATTCCCTTAAAAATAATTTGGTCTGGGAAATAGAACCATTTGCTGGCACAGGGGCAGACCCAAGGTTTAGCTCCAAGAGCGCACCAAAAATCCCTAACTACTGGCCCTTTCAGTAGCACCTGCGAAGCAGATGCAGTCTCACTTGAAGCAATTATGAGGGGGTTGCAGGACATAGATGTCTACAACCAAAGGGAATATCAAGTGGATCTAACACAAGAACAGCACAACATTCATATATCACTTATCAACTTAGATCTATTTGGCACATCTACTTATCATATCTAAAGCAGTAATGCAATCACAGTATATCAAAGAAAAACACCAAATACTAATCACACACAACACAAAATATATGTGGTTCACCCTCTCTCTAGGGCTACGTCCACATAACTGTGATATAATATATTGAGGTAAAGCATACAGTTCTTTTCTACACTCTTAGCTAGCAGATATTCTTTCTTCTCCTCTCTTTCTCTTCCCTCCCTGCGCACCCAGCTGCAGGGTTGATATTCACACCCAACTGAAGATCTTACAATACCAGAAGGCTCCCCCACTTAGCACTTCTCTCTCATAATACAATAATCATTCACATCAACAATGACAACCTATATTGACACCAACCCGACCCAGGTCATCTTGACCTTTATTTATACATTACAATATCTCACCGACAACCTTAGCCCAAAACCTAGGTATCCAAAACCCTAGATACCAAAACCCTAGGTGTCTAAAACCCTAGGTCAACTTGAACCATATTTTCAGGTCTTTGCCAACCTGTCTTTCCTTCCTTCTCACGCGGTGCTCCAAATCATCCAATGGTGGATTTTTTCACTCACTAACATGCCCATGATCCTTCTTTCTTGCTTATCTATCATCCCCAATATCCTCGTCCAACGAATTTATTTCTTGGGCTTCGCTCTGTCTTTTCTGCTCTTTTCCTCACTTCGACCCAGTATCATTCATTGTGTCTTCCACGAAGTTCACATTTCACCTTTTCCTCCTTGATCTTCTCTTCCTTTAACAACCCAGGGCCAATAAGCCTCCATATGTGCAATCAAAACAAAGGATTTCATTCCATTTGGGCATATAGACTGGTTTAATAACCCTATCCCAACCCCTGATTCTTTTGAAGAAGGTAGCATGGCCAACATTTCCCCCACTGTCAAAATTGATATTTCCATCAAACTTGGAATCGTAGAAGAAATAACGATTGGCACCGCATGCTTGCCTGAAGAACTCACAACTTACAAATCTCTCTTTCAAGAATACCGGTACATTTTTTCCTGGTCATACAGACAGATACCCATCCTTGATCCTTCTATTTTTGAACATCATATCGACACATGGCCTGATATCACCCCAGTAAACGAAAAGAAACACCCACTGCACCCATCCAAAGAAGCGGCTATCAAAGCCAAAATTGACAAACTATGCGTTGTTGGGTTCATATACCCCATTGCATACATGTCATGGGTCTCCAATCTTGTCCTCATTAACAAAAAATAGGGCACCATTCCAAGGATGATTTTAGGGGATAAATTTCTCTCATGGGCTAATTTTCCATGGTTTTTACCAAAAACAAATTCGCTATTATAAAAATGATTCTCCCAAATTCTAAAGGACAAATTTATTTTACCTTAAAAATCGCCAAAATTTTATATAAACTATATAAAATCCTTGGAAATTTGAATATTTTTACAAAAGTATCGCTAAACATTTCTAGTTGGCATATGAAGTATTAGTAAGATTCGCCAAGGTTTCTCCATTTTAAAATAAATTTCCATCCTTAAAATCATCCTTGCACCATTCGCATCTGCACCAACTTTTGTGATCTCATTACAATTGTCCCAAAGACAACTTCCCTATGCCTTTCATCGACCAAATTATCGATGACTGCGCTGACCATGAGGCCTTATCCTTCATGGACGGGTTTTCTGGCTACAATCAAATGCAGATCCACCCAACATATCAATATAAAACCACATTTACCACCCCATGGGGTACTTTTGCATATCATTTTATGCCTTTTGGACTCAAGACCACTGGTGCGATGTTCCAACGGGCCATGACTTACGTTTTCCATGATCTCGCTCGCATCATCCTCACTTACTTGGATGACCTCACCGCTCGATCCAAGAAACACAATCAACATCTAGACCACTTATGGGTTGTCTTTCAACAATGTTGGTAGTACAACATCTTCTCGAATCCCCTCAAGTGCTTCTTTTTCATCACCATCGGCCGCCTCCTTAGGTTCATTGTTTCCCCACACGACATCACAGTGGACCCCCTCAAGTTCCAAGCTATCACAGAAATTCCACCACCTCGGAATTTACGCCACCTGCAGAGCCTATAAGGCAAAGACAACTTTTTGTGATTCTTTGTCCCAAATTACGCCACTCACATGCATGGTTTTCTTCATTTATTGTGTCATGATATCCCATTTTTATGGGACGAACATGCTCAAACCTCTTTTGATGATTTAAAAGAGGATCTCTCCAATGCCCCTTTGATTAGTCCACCCGAATATGATTGCGATTATATCCTCTACTTGTCAGCCTCAGCCATATCGGTAGCAGGACTTTTCGTCCAACTAGGGGATGATGGTCATGAACATGTAATTTACTACATCAGTAAAAATCTTTCAGGGCCACCCCTGCAGTAAAATCATGAAGATAAGGTCACCCTCGCAGTGGAGAAACTGCGTCATTATATCTTTCTCTGCACTACCAAAGTCATGGAACATTCCAACCCCATGCAGTACTTTCTAATTCGACGAAAAATTAATGGAAATTTTTTCGGATGGATCATCATCCTTTAGAAATGCGACCTAGATTTTTCAACTCCCAAAAGCAAGAAAGCACTCTTCCTCGCTGAACTCATCACGACATTTCCCTCATATGCTTCTAGTTCTCTCGTCAATATGGAATTTCCATATGAACACCTATTCTACATCCCCTCAGATGACCGTTGGTATGGAGACCTTCTCATCTACCTCCATACACATAAGTTTGGGTCTCACCTCTCTAGAGATGACCGTCGGTGCATTTTCCATCAGTCCCCTCGATATCTCCTCATCGGTGAAATCCTATATCGACCTGGATTTGAAACCATACTGCATCAATGTTTGACCATCGATGAAGTCAATAGAGTATTGAATGATTGCCACAATGGTGCCTACGGTGTCCATCTCTCAGGGATGTCCACCGCCCAGGAAATCATTCAAGCAGGCTACTTCTGTCCCACATTGTTTCAGGACTACATCCACATTGTGAAGCGATGTGACAAATGCCAGTTGTATGCAAGCAAATCATGAGCATCAACTGCTCTTCTATATCCAGTCATCACTGCTAGCCCCTTCTNCCTCCATCTAGCAATGGACACAAGTACATCATCGTGGTAGTCGATTACTTTACCAAGTGGGTTGAAGCCATGCCTACCTTCAACAACACCGTTGACACTGTAGAATATTTTTTCTTTAATCACATCATTTCCCATTTCAGAGTACCACTACATCTTGTCTCCAATCACGACAAACAATTTGAGAATGAGATATTTGTCGAAGTTTCCTCAAATCTAGGCTTCTCCCATGAGTTCACCTCCCCATACTACCCCGAGTCCAACGGACAGGTAGAGGTTGTCAACAAGGTCCTCAAAACCATGTTGCAGCACACTGTTAACAAACATAAGACCAATTGGCATCATATGTTGTTTTCAACACTATGGGCTTATCGCACGGTAGTTAAAACTACCACTGGTTTTACACCATTTCATCTTGTTCATGGGGTCAAAGCCACTCTCCCCATAGAGTGCAAAATTCCCACATTACGCACCGCTATTGAGATATTACCCAACACTGCTCCAATGGAGCAGTGCTTTCTGAACTTAGAGTCACTGGATGAAGATCGTCGGTCTTCATTACAGAACAATGAGGTAGTTAAAAAATGGTCAAAGGCCACCTTTGATCGCCATGTCAACCTTTGCTCATTTAACGAAGGAGACCTCATCCTTGCCTATGATATCTCTTATGATACCCTCGTCCATGGAAAGTTCAAGTCATTATGGCATGGACCCTACATCATTCAACACTGCCTCACTAAAGGTGCATACATCCTGGCCTTCCTAGAAGGTCATCCTCTCAAAGAACCCGTCAACGAGTTGTACTTAAAGAAATTTTATGCCTAAGTGTAGTCATTCCACACTAGGATTTTTTGTTTTTGTACACATTTGTAGAGTTTTTAGTATTTTTTTTCCTCCATGCCTTATTCCTGATCTATCATTTTTGTTATTGAAAGATGTCTCCTCCATAGTATTACCACATCGGTTTACACTGACAAAGCTAGATGATGGACACAGAATCTTGCTTCGACCACTTGGGCCCTCTATACCCCCTCACATGAACCGCTCCACCCCAACGACATATGTTTGGGCTCAATAAACAACAAAGAAGAAGAATACACAACCTTTATTGGCCTCCTTGTTGAGGACAGTCACCGCCACATTCGACACCTTAGCGTCTTGTTATATTCCTAGCTTGTCGTCCTGTAGCTCAACAATGTGTACCACGTCTGTGATCCTTGCCTCTTCCGAAAATACCTGAAAGTTAGAATCTTATCTCGACATTTTGATTCAATAACATTTACACATATTCCATGACAATTCAATCAAATAGCAGATAGTGTTAGATTGACATTTACCACATCAAGACACCATTACACATACATAAATCATCAAAAGTCTATCACATCATATAAATTAGACATCATAAAAAGTATCAAAAAACATCATCACATGTGAACATCACATAGATCATAAACA
>SNQJ01S0072276.1:12357-36499 GCA_010110895.2 Picea sitchensis
AAAAAATGTACATTGCTCATAGGCAGGTGAGCCCCCTCATCCCTATAGGTACAAAATAGGTGTCACACTACCCTATACAAAATGGGCTCGTAGGCCTTTATAAATAAAAAAAATATACATCAAGCACTCATGGTGCCTCTAGAGCACCACCACCAGGTTCTCTATCTGGAGGAGGTGCCCCACTAGCTGGGGGTCCTCCAGGTCTTGGGGGTAGTCGCCCAGTCATAGATTCCCCCGCTACAGTTGCTCTGCATATCAAGGTCCACTATGCTGTCGGAAGGCCCACACACTACTTCAAGACTCCCTCGTCCTGGACCTGAGTCCACATGTCCTCAGGTACTCCCTATAGCACAACCTCCAACTAGAAGTGAAAATCCTCAAACACCCCGCTAACCTCTCCCTGAGGTGCATTCGATGGCCCTGCACCATGGTCTTCAAATCTGCGTCTCCTACCATCTCTCACATCCTCGGCTAGCCTCACACCAACCTCGTCCCTTTGAATTCTCTATCCCACCCACGACTCTTTCTGTGACGGTCTCATGGGCCCTTGACAATCCAACACTCTAACCAAATCCACCTCTCTCCCTCGTGGCCCCACATCTACACACACAACAAAAAAATGATAGCATCAACATCCATCCATACATAAAAAAATATGCTATACTATCAAAATCACAAAACATAAAATACATCAACATACCTCTATGGTCCCAAACCTCTCCAGGAGGTGTTACACATTATTTTCATCATCCCTATGAACGTTAATGATGTAAACTTATCTGTTTCCTTCAGAGGGATCAGTGGCTTGAGTTCCTGAAGAGAGAAGGGAGAAGAACTTTTCTTGAGAAAAGAAGTTGCATTTTCCTTTGTAAAAACCCTATAAAAAGGGAAGTTCACAGGTTTCTATATAGGCAAGGTGTGATAATGACTAATTCTCGTAGGTTTCACCATAGCTAGGTTGCGAGAGGTTCACAGGTTGCTCTATAGGCAGGGTGCGAGAATGCTTACACGTGGGAAAAACGAGCGTTTTCTTGAATCTTCTAGAAGGAGAAACTTCCATGGTGAGGTGGCATCCGAATGGTTTGGATATTACTTGCTTTCATGATTTAGTGGGATCATCCTAACCTCCTCACCTTATCCTCTTCAACTTATAAAAGGAGAGGAGCTCTCATGGAGAAAGTTAGCTTTGTTAACTTGGAGCTTTTCAGATTGGCTAAGTTGGATTTAGCTTGGAATTATTCGCTTGGTTAGAGTGGTTTGAGTTTTGCCTTTGTCAAGATAGATTGTGAATACTATCAGATCTATGCTCTTAGAATTCTTGGAGTGAAAGTGTGTGGGGAACAAAGGACAGTTGGAAGGGACCTTATGACATCAAGGCCATGGTTGTAATCTCTCTTTCACATTTAATATGATACAATAATATGATTCTTTCCTATAAAGCTTGTTGTGTTTTATTGTATGATTCCTTGATCACATAAATAGGTTTATATTGAGTTTATGCTATTACTATCACTTTGGTTGGTTGTGTTATTTTGCAGGCTCATCATTGTATGAGTGTTGGAACGGAGCTAGGATGGTGATGGCAAGAGGAAGCAACATTTAAATGGTATCCCTCTTTAGTTAGTAAATTCAATATCTAAAACTTAAGGAAAGTGTCATGTTCTGGTGTCTTTTGTTCTAGATCTAGGTGGATCTAGGGAGATTAGTTAGTGTCCACACCTACCGATTAGTCCGATAACAAAATTCGCGACTCTGTTGGATGAGTTGTGACTATTGATCAACTTTCATTCATTGACCCTGACTGGATTTTCTCCCTAAATGGTTCTTATATGAAGATGGTATCACCCCCGCCATAGGTCAAATTTTGTTATCGGACCAATCGGTAGGTGCAAACACTAACTGATCTCCCTAGATCCACCTAGATCTAGAACAAAACACACCAGAAAAAAAACACACCTTAACATGAGTTATCCCATTCATAGTACCCCTTGGCACTTTGACACTCATGTTGTTTTCACACCCTAGGGATGGGAGTCCTAATAGTTTTATGCATTTTCAAGAATCAACCACATACTCATTTTTCTCATTTTGCTAGCTTTCCCAATGGACTCCCAAGTTATCTCATCATGGTTCTACCCTGACTGCACCTCCACAATATCATTACCCTTCCATTTCATCCACAATTAGTTTTCCCATCTCCATGTTTCCCTCCATTCATTTAACTCATACAGAAACTCACCCATGGGGCCCCCACCCTCCACCAGTTCTCCACACAACTTGTGCCCTCACCGGCCAAGCCATCTTGCATTGGGGCACCTATTTCTGTATCTGCACACTTACCCAAAATTATTATTTATTCATTTGGTAATTGTACAAATCCATTCTTTCCAAAATTTACATATCTTTTTGTTGTCGCCTTTAGCGACGTTCCAGTAAATGTAATGAACCTGCACATAATAGATCTAGCTAAACAATGATACACACATTTGCAGAGACAAAATGAGAAAGAAGAAGAAGGAGAGAAAGAATGAAAGAATTCTCATTAACCATTTCAATACTCAAAGAGTGAATAATTTACACTATATATAGGATACATGAGTAACTAATGAGCCATGGTGGTGGTCTAGAGTTATTTGGACACACACCAATAGTTACAGGAGTAAACTGCCAGCTAGTCTAGTCTCTCAGGCAGTTACGAGAGTGAACTGCCACCTAGTATGAGTTAACTAGTCTATCAGTATTCAGTTAAATAACTAAAACATAGTGAAGTGAGGAGGAGACAAGGGAATCATGAGTAATGTGCTAGTCTAGTGATGATCCTAAGGACAATGCACATTAGCTAGTGATGATCCCAATGTTGCATGGTGATAATCCCAATGTAGCATCTAGACTCCACTCAACTAATCAAAATGAAGTGAAAACTGAAGAGAATATTCTCTAGGTGGAATATTCTCCCCTAAAATATAGGAGACTGGATAATGACTAATAAACAAGTAAAAACCTTAGGAAAATAAAATCCAAGGTGTGTGTGAAGTAAATCCAATAATTCATTTTCTGGAAAAGCAACCCTTGTTGCCCTTGGTTGGGGAATACCTTTACATTCTACTCTTGTTGACATCATCCATAAGCCCCAAGTATCCCATAGTCCATGTACCCCCGATCTTTGAGTTTGTCCACTTTGTCATGCCTCTAGCACAATTTCAACCCATGTCTAGTCATCCCTATGATGCTAGATCCAGTTTCACGGTTGTTGCCACTCATACTTCACATATATCCCCAACCAAGGGCAGTCTTGAGTCTTACCACATATTGACTTCATCCATGTTCCTCATCAGTTCTTGATCTCATCCAGTGGATTTCATGAAGCCCTTTTCTTCTTGGAGTCATGTCTCCCTTACTGTCAACATCAACATAGTTTCCAGAAGGGCGACAATATCTTGACTCTCATTATGTTTACAATGAGCAGTCTCAGATGGCATAGGGAAAACCATCATTGCTCCCTACTATTATTGGCTACTGTAACATTCGACTTCAACACAATCTCATGTTATGGTGGGTCTTACTATGCAACTATTGCAGTTTTTTTATACTAGTCGAAGACCTCTGAATTTGTTGGGCCATCAATGCCTACGAGCCACCGACACTTCTTATAGGTGTCATCAAATATTTTCAGAGTATGTTCACCATCAGAATTGTCATCTTCCATTATCAAAGTTCCCCAGATGGCGTTGCAGTTATCTACATCAACATAGAACTTCAGTTATTGTCTTACATTTTTTGAGTTACATGACACAAGCATGGGGCATGCCCACCTCATTTTTACACATATTTTATTTTTCCACACCTAGTGAAAGGTTTGGGTCCCACAATTTCCCCTCTCCTTCCAACAGATTGCTCTTGCATTTTCTATCAACTCTCTTTCTTACAATGGTACTCTCAGTAGAAGAAACATTGATGTATTTCGACTTTACATATGCTCCTAACCTCATACATCAGGGGGCATTTGTTATCACTGAAATTTTGTCTGCAAATGCTTAGAGGAATCCAACATCTCCAAAAACCTATTAGTTCACCCACAGCTTCAAAAATGCATTTCCAAAAGGCACAAGCTATAAAATTGGTTAAAAAATTAACATGCGTAGAAGAATTATAGGAAGTGCATGCACTTGCATAGGTCAGAAACATCAGAAAGGTGTACATGCGCCTGATGCATGACTGTGTATGCAAAAAGACACACACACCTGATAACAACGGATTTATGGTTCTTTTCGGCCCCTCACCCACTTATGGTTCATCTCCCAAGTCGATTTGACCCTCAAATCCGAGTTGAATCCGAGTGGGGGGCTAGTCAAAGACCTAAGGGTGCCCTAAAGGGCCCCTTGTTCACACTAAACACAGGTTGGATAATGCTTTAAATATTTTCTATAAAAAGAGGCCATGTGTGCACTATGAATTCAAGAATCTCTTTGTATTGTTATACTGCCTCTATTCTCCTACAAGTAACCTCTTTCTTTCTTGAAGCATACTAGCATCATCTCATTAAGCCATTCACCTCACCTCTTAAGGGAATAATCTTATATTTCTTCACCGTTTCCTTTCTAATTTTCCATTTGTAAGAAGAGCTCTCACATAGGGGACTCAAGAGCCCTCCCTTGGAGGAAGAGGGGATCCATAAATCCCCCTTTTTCCTTGGTGTTTTCCCACTAATACAATCTATCTGTTACACATGATTTTGGTCACTCTGGTGATGTCTCTACAAGTGATGTATTTAGGCTCCCACAGGGACTTTTTGCCTGAGAAAAGTGATTGTTGCCTCCTTCCAAAAAACACATTTTTAAGATGATTTCGAAAGATGCCTATATTACAAGGTGAAAAAATCCTTCATTCTCGCAGGAAACCCAAACTTAGGGTGTGAATTATTTGTATTCTGCTCTATGAGTAGGGTGCAAACCTGTTTCAAAGCTTGGAAAAGAGAATAGGTCACGAAGGTTCTAGAAGGGAATATTCTAGAAAATGAGTTGGCATTCGCATGGTTGGCATCCTAATGACTTCTCAGATTTAGTGGGATCATCCTCATCCATTTAACCATCTCTCCTTCTCCTATATATTGAAAGGTTTCTCATGGAAAAGGTTAAGAAATATTGAATGAATAACTGGTGAAAGAATTGTGTGAAGAACTCTACTTGGATAGAAGCTTGAAGACTCTATTTGGTCCATCAAGTTGTAATGGATCTTTATTTGATCTTATTCATGCAAGTGTAGAGAAAGTGTGTGTGTTGGAACAAAGGGTCACTTAAAGGAAGCTTGCAACATGAAGGCGATTCGGTTGTATCTTCTACTTTCATTTAATATAATACAGTAGCATGTCCCTTTCCCATAAAATCACTCTTATTTTATTTCATAACTCCTTGATCATATGCATATGTTGACATTGAATATACTTTTCTATCTTCACTTTGGTTGGTTTGTGTTGTCTTGGACCTTATTTCACAAGAGCACCGGAGCAAAGCGGAGACAACAAAGAGCTAAGGAAGTGATATAAAGGTATGTCACTCATGCCTTCTTATTAGTAGATTCAATGAATACAACTTAGGGAAAGAGTTGTGTCCTGTCCTGTTTTGTTCTATATCTAGGTGTATCTAGGGAGTTCTGTTAGTGTTTGCACCTACCGATTTATCCGATAACACTATCCATTGGTGGCATGAATATTGGTCAATTGTTTGATTAATTTTGGTTCTAACATCCTTATGCATTGTAGTTTTGTTTCTTCAGTTGTTATTAGCCTATTTGTTTGTTTGTTTCATGTGATTGAGTCATTTGAATCATACACTAACTTTTCTCTTGTTCATATAACTCAACTGGACTTTCAAGTGTCCCTCTTTTGCTCATTCAAGTGGCGAAAAGGATACAACAATATCATAAGCCTATCTATTACCACTCTGAAACTTTTAACCAAGCTTTTGTTGACTATCCTACATATAATAAAGAGTTGTATGCATTAGTTCAAAGCATAAAGAAATGGAAGAACTAATTGTCAGGGAAGGAAACAATCATACATACAGATCATCAACCCTTACAGTATCTCCAAGAACAGAGCAAACTGCAACAATCTCGACATTACATATGGATGGGTTTCCTACAACAATTTCATTTGGTAATCATTTACAGAAAGGGTACGAGTAACAAGGTAGTTGATATGCTTTCTAGAACTCCTATTGATGATTATATTATTTTGAAGAATGCTTCTTTATCTCATGATATATATGTGGAAAAATATGCCATTGAAGAAAATTTTATAGAAGTATATGAGAAGATAACCCATGGTGCACAGGTAGAGAACTATTGTCTGTAGGGAAAACGACTCTACCATTTTGGAAAGCTATGTATTCGTACAAGTGAACGAGTCCATGTAATACAAGAATATCAAACTTATATTGTGTCTGGGAATTTTGGGGTAGGAAAAACTATGGCTCATTTGCAAACGTTTTGTTGCTGGCCTCACATGAAAGAAATTGTAACTAAGTTTGTAAAGGGGTGTGTGATGTGTTCTATGTTTAAGCCCACTAATAAAAAATTGGGGCTGTACTCACCACTGCCTATTCCATCCCATCCATGGGAAAGTATATCCATGGATTTTGTAGGGGGTTTACCAATGTCAAAAATGAGTCATGACTATTTGTATGTTGTAGTGGATAGGTTCAACAAGATCTGTATCTTAATTACATGTAAAAAGGTCACTGCTGAGCATAATTCTAATATCTTCTTTCAACATGTTTGGGTTCACTTTGGGTTACCCACATCCATTATCTCGGATCGAGATACTCGATTCCTTGGGGATTTTTGGACAAGTTTGTGGAGAATGATGTACACCAAGTTGAAGAGGAGCACTTCTTTCCATCCACAGACCGACATATAGAGAGAGGTTGTTAACCAAATAGTGGTACTTTTTCTTTGAGGCTACTGCAACAAGCATACCAAGTTATAGGATGAATGGATACCCTATGTACATCATGCTTACAACCAAGCCTTACATTCCTCCACTCAATGTTTGCCTTTTGAGACATTCTTTGGGTATTTACCTAAGGTTACTTTGGACTTGATGTATGGGAGAGGTGTCGATTCAAGTGAATAAAGGAATGAATATAGCACTGGCAAGTTCATCCAAAGGATCCAACAGGTACACCAAGGAGTTAGGGAAACAGTTGGAGAAAAGTCAAGAACAATATAAAGTTTGACATGACAAACACAGGGTTGATCATCAGTTCCAGGTTGGAGACTAGGTATGGCTTCACAATAGCAAGGAAAGATTGGTGGGTGAAGGAAAGAAACTCAATCCCATATGTTACAAACCCTTCACTATTTTGGAGAAAAGTGGTACTAATGCTTTTCGTCTAGATCTTCCACCTTATATGCAGATCTACTTAGTTGTAAATGTGGAGAAATTGAAACTTTTTTAGCCTCCCATGATCTTGGATTAGGGTGAGGAATTTTCAATACCTTCATTTGATGAGTTTTCTCCTGAGCACTTGGATGAGTTAAAGGAAGATATCATCATGGACATAAGGATGAGGACTTCACACATGAGTGATGTTGATTATCTTCGAGTAGGCTTAAAGGGAACACATCCAAGCAAGGAAAAGTGGATTGAGAAGAACAAGGTGGGGGAACTCTTCCCTCACTTATCTATTTATTGATGAAATCTTTTGGTCAGTGGGAAGGCGTGATTCAAAAAGGATCCAGAGAAGACCAAGGACAACTCATAATTCATAGAAGCAACTCAAGAAGCTCATAATGGCCTCGACAGAGAGAGAAAGGGAAAAAATTCAAATTCCTCAAAACTCACTGAAATTGACATCATTACGAAGAGCGCGTCGCAAGATTTCCAACAGCGTAAATGACTCGTCAAATGGAGTTAGGGATCAAAAAATATTTGCGGTGAAAGTTTTGGTCAACCTAGCCTAGTCAGTAGGGATGAGTCAGCATCCGTATTGTTGACGTCAGCATCAGTATGGATGATGTCATCATCTGTAAAGTGTACATGGCACACGAAGAGGGTGACACATGTCATGTTGACATCAACATGATGTCAACATGGTGATGTTGCAACAATAGAGGCTACCCCGTGTCACTCATTTTCAACATTTTCGGGTCAATCCGTGGACCAATGAGGAAGTGCCACATGGCAGTCCATACAACCACATGGAAAACCGTACAGGACATGGTAGTTTGACGTGGTAGACTAACATGGCAGTTGAATTTGAAAGTGGTTGGTGAGGGCCAATTGTTGGTTTCCACGTGGCCTAGTCATGGGATACCATGTGGCAGTGGGAAAATACCCAATGAGGGCTCGAAACTGGATTTTCTGAAATAAAAAAAATGGGCCCACAAATTCGGGTGGAGTCCCGCCAAATCTGGCAGCCAATCTACAAAATATGACTATTCTAAACAATGCTCCAAACTTGGCAAAGTTCCAATACATATATACATATACATGTATTTTTATAACAATAACCCAAAAGGGGAGGCATGTGGGCTCGACCCCATGACCTCCCCCTATCCAACGTCTTATAATAACATCTACCACCATTGGGCCAACAGACTTAGTTGGTTAATCCACCCAAATTTTTCCTTAAATGCTAAGTCTTCCCACAGATGAGGAAGAGGGTGCTCAATGATACGTCCGGGCATGAATTTTGAGACGTAGTACAAAGAATTAATTGCAGGGAGCAGGCACAAAAATCGAGATGAGATTTCTCATGGGCCTGGGAGTGCGAGAGTCGGATTGAGGCGTGGATATAGTCATTTTTGGGTAATTCGACACCACGAACTCAATGGTGCTGTCTATTTTCTTATCTAAGCAAAGATTATATAGCTTAATTCCAGAATGAGGTATAGTTATGTATTTTTCCAAGGCCTACCCATTTGCGAGCAGGACTCAGAGATGTAGTTCACCAGAGATGAACTCCATTATCAAGTTTTTGTGTTCATATTTGATGCTTATGTCTCTTCATTATTTAGATTTTCCTTCTTTATGGCGTACTTTAATTTATGCTCATTTAATACAATTCTTTATAAGTGACTTCGATGAAAAGATCTTGGATCACTTATGGAGGGTCCTATATATTGTACTCATGATCATTGATTAATACAATGTGATTCGAGATGGTTTCTTAGTCTCTTATGTTTGAAGATTGATTATATTTTTCTCTCTCCTCTCTTTCTTTTGCAATTAACTAGTTTCATATTTCCTACTCACAATTAGATATTGGAGTGTGGTTTAATACTACATGGTATCATAGCCATTATTGTGAGGGAGTATTCACTTTTATTTCTATTTTATAGATCATATTGGGCATCCCATGGAAAAATATCAATCAACCATCTTCTTCAATGATCTTGAAACCCTTCAACTACTTTGACTGGAAGCCCAATAGAGCTTCTACTTCGCAACAAGGGTTTTTATAGAGTCACCATGGGGACCAAGGTCTAGTCTACTTCAGTGATAGAGAAATAAAATAGTTTAACATAATGGATGAATCCTATGGGAATTTTTTCTTGAGCATATCTCCATATCTCCTCTTCCATGTCGATACTTGCAAGACTCATAAATATGTTTGGAGAAAGTTGAAGGATTTGATAGGAAAGAAATACAACCTAAGAGGTCATCAACTAGGGAAAGAGCTACATGCATTCAATCCAAAATATTTCAAGACCCTACAAGACTGCTTCTATAAGTTTAAAACTATGCCTTCTCATGTTAGGGATTGTGTAATTAATAATAAATATGAAACTTTAATCTTTTCAATTCTAACCAAACTAGGACCATAGTATTCTATCTACACTTCTTCGTTTCATACTACTAGGTTAGCTATGGGGTGTACATGGTAGATTCCATACCTGGATGATTTCATGTAGTCACTTGTCCATGAGAAAAAAAAGTGCATCCAAACAAGGGAACTCAAGAGTTCCAATCCCCATGCGCTTACAACTCAAGGAAGTTCAAATAAGAATAAGTAGAAGAACACGGGTAAGAAGGAACAAGAGAACAATAAGTAAGGTAAAAACAATTCCATAGATTATAGTTTGAGTTCCAAGGAATCAAAGAGAAAGAAATAGAAATTATACCAAGTGTTCCTACTGTAACAGGGGGTTCCATCCTAAGATTTATTACATGAAAAAGACCATAGATCACATGGAATAATCATTTGAGTAGAATCACCTTGAGGATTATATTCTGGATAATGCAAGGAATAATCCATTAGAAAATCCATCATAGGAAAGAGGTAAAGGTCCTTCATTAATTGCTATTCCATCTTATCCTAATTATTGGGTATTTGTTTTAGGGGATACCCATCACATGTCATCATTGGATATACTTTTATCATACATGGAGACTTGTTTCAGACCATATATCTTCATGGGATATGATTCTCCTATTGAGGTGTGTGGTAGGGGTATAGTTGATCTAGACCATAGATACTTTCAAGTTGTACTTCATGTTCTCAATATTTAAGTGAATCTCCTCTCCATCTATCAAATCACTCATTCATGTTTAGGAAATAAGGTGGAGCTCACTCTAGACTTAGTTATTATTTTTTAATTGTCAAATAGTTCAAAAATTGGTGTTGGTGAGGTTAATCAACATTCCAGGTTGTACACCTTCTCTCACTATACTCATAAATATTATTAATACATATCTCTTCTAACACATTCTAATAAAGAGTCCAAGTTGGGGCATGAGAAATTTGTGCATCTGAATTTTAAATATTTATATCAAATTAGTAAAGGTGGAATGGTACATGGATTACCCCACATTCAGTTCACAAATGGAGTTTTCTAGAGATTCATACTAGGAAAACATCCTGAGAATAATTTTAACAAAGGTAAACCATCGATGGCATGATTTCTTCTAGAGTTGATTCACATTTAAATTACAGGTCCTTACCCAATCCCATCGATTAGTAAATATTATTATTTTCTTACTTTCATTGTTGATTTTTCAAAATATACATGGTTCTACTTTTTAAAATTAAAATCTAAGTTCTTTGAGTGTCTTAAAGATTTCAAGCATCTAGTTGAGAACCAAAGAGGGGAGAGGGTTAAAAAGCTTTGTACAGACAATGCAAGAGAGTATGTGAATAATGATGTTGAGAATATTTTTTTAGAAGAGGGTATACAGTTGCAACACATAGTTCCATATAATCCACAGTAGAATAGGGTACAAAGAGAAAGAATAGGACATTGAAAGAAATGTCCAATTGTATGTTGCAGGCTAGAGCACTACCTCCAAATTTATGGGAAGAAGCTATAAAATATTCATCCTACATTCAGAATAGATTTAATTATAAATCATTCAAGGGAGTCACTCCATATGAGGGTTTGAGTAGGAAGAAACCAAATGTCAGTCACTTCATAATTTTTCGTTCTCGTGCATGGGATAGGATCCCTTCATATAGGAGGAAAGATATGGAAGCTCAAAGTAAGAAGTGTATTTTTCTTGGATATATAGAGGGATTCAATGGATACATGTTGTTACATACTACTTTAGATACATTATTCATTCATAGGAGTGTTAATTTTGAAGACGATCCTTCAAATGTACTTTCGAAGGAACCCACACCTCCATCGCCATCGCCACCAATTGCAGAAATTCATGAGACCTATTTAGTTCAATTTTATGATCATATATATGAATATTATATCTATAATATTCCTGATCAGAATAAATAATTTTGAGGTCTCGAGAATCTACCACAATGGGCACAACAAACTCTTCAAGCAACAGGTGATCTAGTGGGTGATCCCGTGGATCCATAAAGAATGAGATCTCAGTTTGTGGAGCCTCTGCAAGATATTAATACCATGGAGAATTTATGACTATTTATTTGTATATGGTACTTTTATTAGACCCTCATCATTATGCAGAGGCTGAAGGTAACCCCCATTGGGAGGAAACTATGAAAGAGGAGTACAATTCCTTGATGGAGAACAACACATGTGAGTTGGTTCCTCTACCTTCCAACATGAAGCTTATTAGATGTAAGTGAATTTTCAAGACAAAGAGGGATGCTACTGGATAAATTAAAAAGTATAATTCTAGGTTAGTAGCTAAATCTTTCTCATAGGTACAAGGCATTGACTATGAGGAGACTTTTGCATCGATTGCCAAGATTGATTCCATTCGGTTAGATATAGCTATTGCAACATCTAGAGAGTGGGAGGTACACCATATGGATGTGAAGAATGTATTATTACATGGAGATGTTAATGAGTATATATATATGGAGTATAAAGAGGGATATGTTCATGATCCATCATTATCTTACAGGTTGAAGAAGTCACTATATGGACTCAAGCAAGCACCTTCGACATGGTATGCTAAAATGGAATCTTATATTCCCTCTAGATTTCTTAGATGTAGATCAGATACTAATATGTATATGATAAGGAAAATAGATTCCCTTCTACTTATAGTTCTATATGTATATGATCTATTCATCATAGGGAGCTTATCCTCCTCCATTGTTGTAGTGAAGCCCACTTTTCATGAAAGTTTTTCTATGACAAATATGGGGTTGTTAAATTACTTTCTTGGTCTTGAAGTCAGCCAGAATGATTCAGGAATCAAGATGTATCGGTCCAAGTATTTTAGATATCTACTTGACAGGTTTCATATGAAAAATTGCAAGCTAGCTCCAACACCCCTTTAGTAAGGGGTTAGACTAGAGGTTGTTGGTGCACTAACTTTGCTTGATTGTAGTAGCATTACACACTCTCAACCATACATATATTGTGTAGTTGGATCTATTTCTAGGTACATGTAGGAGCCTCATGAGCTTGACTACAAGTAAATAAAGAGAATTCTTAGATATGTCAAGTAGACTACCAACAATGGTATACATTATGCAACATGATCTTCCTTATATATTGTTGGTTACACAGACTTCGATTGATCCGGTGATAGCAATGATTGCATGTCCACTTCAGGATGTGTACTCTACCTTGGATCAATACATAGCTATTGGTTAAGTAATAAGAAATCAACATTTTCTTTATCATAAGAAGAGGCAGAGTACAAGGGTGCAATGATTGTTACTAATCAGGATATTTGGTTGCAACACTTTCTTACAGAGTTGGGAGTTCATTTTCATCATCCAACAATTATATGGTATGATAATTAGAGTACTCTCAAGCTCTGTAGAGACCCATTTCGGAGGGATAATACCAAGTGTTGATTCCTCAAAATGGAATCAACTAATACGCACTGAAGGAGAAGACAATGTTCCATAGTGATGTTATAGAGTGATCTGAACACACACCAATGGCTACGGTAGTAAACTACCACCTAGTCTAGTCTTTTAGGAAATTATGAGAGTTAAATGCCACCTAGTCCGAGTTAACTAGTCTCTCAGTCTTCAGTTAATTAAATGAAACATAGAGAAGAGAGGAGGAGATCATGGAATCATAAGCAATGTGCTAGTCTGTTGATGATCCCAAGGACAATGCACATTGTCTGGTGATGATCCCAATGTGGCATCTAGACTCCACTCAAGTGATCAAACTGAAGTGTGAACTGAAGAGAATATTCTCCTAGAGGAATATTCTCCATAGAGTATAGGAGATTGTATAATGACTAGTAAACATAGGGAAAAACTTAGGAAAAATAATTCCTAGGTGTGTGTGAAGTATCTCCAACACCCCCTTGAACATCACTATTGTGAAAATAAAGAATGGGTCTCGACAACGAGGCCATGTTAGGTACCCAAATTCAAAAGATAAACTGAAATAAATGAGGAAAGAGGGAAAACCTCATGGGAAACAGGCCATGTTAGGTACCCAAATTCAAAATAACCAAATAAAATGAGGAAAGAGGGAGAAACTCATGGGAAACCCCCCCCCGCAAGGTATGATGTATGTAAAAATAAGAACTTCTTAAGAACTGGAAGTTGCTAGGCAACTATGTCCTTCACTCCAAGATGAATGTGCAGAGAATGGAACTTCTTCTCAGTGAAGGTATTGGTTAATATGTCTACAGTCTATTCTTATAAAGGACAAAATTGTAGCTCGATGATCCCATCCTGTACTAAGTCCCAAATGTAGTTCATGTGGATCTCAATGTGCTTAATCTGTTACCTATGAACTAGATCTCTGTAGAACTTCAGAGTGCTCTGGTTTTCACACCAGATGATGATCGACTGGTGAAATTGAATTCCCAACTCAGTGAGAAAATGTTGTAGCCACATAGCTTGAATGGTTATGTTAACTACCCCTCTATACTTTTCCTCAGCTGAATATAGAGAAATAGCATCCTTCTTCTTTCTCAACCAACAAATAGGACCATAACCAAAAATGAGTGAGTAACTAGATGTGGACTTGTGATCAATGTTATCACTAGCCTAGTCAGAATTAGTGAACCCGATGAGGTCCAATGTAGATTCTTCTGCATTATGAATCCCAAAGGTGATGGTGACCTATACGTATCGAAGGATGCACTTTGCAGCCTTCCAATGTAGCTCACACAACTCCTACATGAACCTAGATACTTCTCCAACTACATAGGAGAGGTCTAGTATGGAGTGTGTGAGATACAACAAGATCCCCACTAGTTGTATGTACAGTGCATTTTCCACCAGTGGAGTGTCCCCCCCATCCTCAAGTCTAACTCTTGATAGGAAAGGAGTAGGGGAAGACTTCCAGTCTGTCATGTGAAATATCTAAAGGATATCTCATGCATACTTAGCCTAAGACAGTTTGATTCTTGATGCATCCAAACTGATCTCAAGTCCAAGGAAGAAATGTAGTGGACCCATGTCCTTCATCAAGAACCTATCATGCATAATCTTCTTGACTTCAAGAATCGTTGAATTCGAGAAATCAATGATCAACAAATCATCAACATACATAACTAGGAGTAGATGTGGATCAACCATGTTGAGCATGTAAACATTGGGGTTTGACTTACAACGTACATTGTAAACATTGGGGTATTACTTACAACGTACAAAGTTATGTGAAAATAGGTATGATTTCATATTAGCATACCATGCCCTCAGGGCCTGCTTGAGGCGATAAAGAGAGTTCTTCATTTGTGTTGGGCCCTTCATTTTTGGATAAGGAGTTGAGCAAGAAGGACTACAGTCCTAGTTTTGGCCTAGTACAAGTTTCCCAAGCTACAGAAGAAATAGGACAATAGAGCAAGGAGAAGCAATGAAAATTAGTTGTGAAAAGGACAATGCAACGCCAACAAAGAAAAAGAGGTTACAACAAAAAAATAAAGCGTGCAAGACAAAGCCAAAAGACACAACTTAGATTATATATAGGGATGAATATGACTGAAAAAGGGTTATTGTTAATGTAGTAGTTTGATATCATAAGTGTAAGGTTTTTGTCATAGTTGTTGTCTACTACTGAGAAGCCATATTTTGAGTCTGTAATGTAATATGTACATGATTTTGGGAAGTATAGCTTTGGAACATGAGTCTAGAGCCAGGATTCTATAACAAAGTGCTACTTTGTATCTTTGAGATTATAATTGAGAAATATTTGAAGATACTATACGAAGAAGGATCCAAAATTTCAAAATATGATGTGTGTTTATGTGTTTATACTTCTGCATCGTATCTTTACATTACTTCTTTATGGTTCATAAGTTCCACATTATTTCTCTATGTTTGAATGTTTTTCCGCAATATACGTGGTTCTAGTTCTTGCATTTACGAGTTCATATATGTTCCGTAGTTAGATGTATTGCGCAAGATCAAGATGAATCTTGAAGGTTATGTGAATCCTCCTAAGTATTTTCCTTGCCCTTCCCTATCCATTTGTCTCAGCAATGCTCCAAGTGAGACTTCTTCTCTTCATAGGAGATGAAAATGCCAGTGCTCTAGACTACTCGGTACCTTTTGTTGGTAACTTGAGAAGGACCCTGGTCTGATCAAACTTGCACCAACAAAATGGTTCCGTTGTCAGGACCTACATTAAAAGGGAACTTGTAGGTAGGATTATTCCATGGATTCATAGATATAATATTGACCAATGGTGGGAAAGAAACTAGGGCACCTTCATATGGAAAGAAGTAGAGCCGAGGGGAAAATTTGTGGAAGATACTCATGAAGCGTTCTTTTACTCAAAAAGATCGAGTGACCAGTACAAGATATTATGGGTTAAGTTCCTGGAAGAAATTTTACACTAGATAAATAGGCTCCAAGAATCTCTAGAGTTCCAAGAATGAGTCAAGAGGACCTGTACTTGGGACATAGAAAAGATTGCAACACTTCATAGGCTGGATTGTCCAGTCATGTGAGCGATTGATTTCTGGGTCAATACCACATTAGAAGGATGGATTATTGAGTTTGCAGCTGAGAATCACCAATATTTTTCATGAGCAGAAGAAGATTTCAAGAAATACGCAAGGAGAAGAATGTTGAGAGAAATCCCCCTGTGGATTAAATTTTTCTTGATGGAAGAGGGGATGTTGACTATGTCCCCATTTGTGATGGTAGAGTAAACATCCTTTCTTTGGGTAGGGATAGTTTGGGGTAGATTCATGGCCTACGAGAGGGGAAGGGTTCTTTGATGAGTGGGGTAAACAATAATAAATGGACTTAAGAGACGAGTGAGCCTTGAAAAGAGCCGCCATAGTTGAAAAGTGGTGGTGCGACAAGATCAAGAAAGCAACAAGATAGTCTAAGAAGTTGTGGGAAGAAGTCAGACTATGATAAGTAGAGGAAAGACAGATGGAAGAGTTGTGGAAGACAAGAATACAAGAAAGACTGGCCAGCCAAATATTAAGTGAGAGAGAAGCAGAGTGAGAAAGAAGTCCCCAGGAGGGTGGACAAGAAGGAGAAGGTGTAGAAGCAAGAGAGGAGGAATCCAACATGAATCTTGAAGAATAAAGAGAAGATTCAACCCCAATGACTGGAAATATTGGGAATCCGACTGAAGAAACTGCTCCAGAGGAATAAAAAAAAAACCCCTGGATCAAAGAAAACCTCCCTGAAGCCAGTGGTTCCAGCCCCAAATCTCCCATACCCCAAGTGTCTTTTATACAAGTGATAAGTTCGATACTACCTTCTTATGTTAGTTTTGTTCCAATACAATTAGTTAGTCAGTCACAACCAGAAAGTGTGAGTACAAGGAGGATATTCAGATCCCCTGGTAGATCGCAAGCATGAATGTTAGGTTTCATTTTGATAAGAGCACCAAGATCAACAATGGATGGCCATGCAAGAGGTTTGATTTCTTGATACCCTGAATTCTAGGGTACGGGAGATGAAGATGTTGAGCAACATTGGTTCTTGTGTGAAGCAATATGGAGATCCAGAGGGACTCCAGATGGGAATAAGTTAGTTGAGTTACAAAATACCTTGAGATTTCGTGCTCTCAAATGGTACATGAATATTATTGAGCCAGGAGGGTTGGGAATGCAAGGTCAATCATTCACACTTGGCCAGGTACAGACAAGTTTCATAGCGGAGTTTAAACTACCTCAGTCAGAACAAAAATCTATGTCTGAGTTGTGCGAGATCCAACAAAGGGAAGGTGAATCATCTTGGGAATACAACCAGAAGTTTAAATATGCCATAGGGAGGTTAGCACATCCAATCCATGAGGAACACCAAAGCAAATGGTACATTGAAGGATTTCTACCTTTGACATAGATTTCACTAACGCAACAGCGGCTAGTCACTTTGACAAATGCCTTGGAACAATTGATGAAGATTGAAGCCATGGTGGGATATCCTGGGAGCCTGAGAGTGACCAAACCCCCAATAGATGAAAATTTGGTGCAACTACAAGTGAAAATATCAGCTCTTATAGAAAATATTCAAGAATTGATGATACCTAGGCTAGGACGACCGTAGTTCTAATGCACCAAATATTGCACAGAAGGACATATGGTGAACGAATGTCCATGAATGAGGGGAATGGGACCTCCTCAGAATCTGATGGGACCCTCACCAAGACCCACGGGAGGAGTTGTGCAGGTGTATTCGAACTTGCCATTCCATAAACCCACCCCATATCATGCTTTTCCAGGGAACCAAGCAACGCCAGTAGTTGAGTATTGTGAGATTTTTTGAATCCATGGGCGTGGGCCGAGACAGTGCCCCATTATGTAGAAATATTTGACAGTACCAAATACAGTACACCTTTAATTCTACACATCTACCACACATACTACCAATCAATGTAGAGTGTTGGATGCATTTGTATATAGGTTGGACCGAACAACATTCAGGGTGAATCAAAACCTTCAGGGACTAGGAAGAGGTCGAGGAGGTGTAGTTGGAGGAGACTTCAGAGGAGAAAGAACTAGGGGAAGAGGGACAAGTATATTTTATAACTGTGATGAGCAAGTCCATATGGCTAGAGACTGTCCTCATCCAAGGTGACCATAGTGCTCCCACTGCAGAACCAATGGGCACACAACTGAAGACTGCCTAGAACTAATTGCAAAATGGGAAGATTGGGTACGTCAACAAGGAACTAACCTCATCAACTTAGAAATCAAGAGAGTTAGTAAAGGATAATTACCCAACCTCAATATCGTTACTCGAGGAGGAGAAAAGACAAGAGTTGATGATGATCATCTACCTTAGATCCATAAATCAACACCTAAAGAAGACATGTATGACCCTCTAAAATAGAAGTTGTTATTTAAAGATGTCATAGAAGTATTTTAGGATATCCCTAGCCCTGATATGAAAGAGAAAACCACATAGCCTATTGTTTACCCTAAGGTTTCACAAGTCCCTTCTTCAGCCCCTTTACTCAGAAACCCTATAGTGACACCAAGACAACCTGAGCAACCTCAAAATGTAGTCAACCTTTGGTTTCAATTATTATTTGATATTCTTGCGAATGACCAATTAACATAGAAGTTGTGCAATCCATTATACCTAGTTTTAGGGAATGAATAACCCGTATAAGGAGGAATAAGGACAAACCTTCTTGAGAAGAGAACTCAGAGGGTGAAGATAAGGAAAGTATGAAATGGAAAATAATTCAGACTAGTAGCCTGTTATCCATAATTTTGGTTTTCATGATGAAGTGATGATGATGGAGAAACAAGGCTCTTCATTAGGACACTTTCCTGAGAAAAGTTACATTTGTCTGCTTCCAGAAATCATGTTTTTAAGGGAGGTTCGCAGGCTACCTATATATTTGCCTGCGAGAATCCATGATTCTCGCAGGCTACATTAAGCTGGAGTGTGAGGGGTTCACACTGTACCTAACTCTCAGGGTGCAAACATCTTCTAAAGGAAGGAAAAGGATAAAATCTCAAACCTTCTAGAAGGGAATCTTCTACAAGTATGAGTTGGCATTCGAATGGTTGTCAAATACTGGTTTTCCTGATATCTTGGGATCATTCCTATCCAAGTAACTAATCTATTCTCTCCTATATATTGAGGGGAATGCTCATGGAAAAGGTTAGAATCAAACTAGCAAGAGGTTGATTGGAGAATTAGTGGAATATTGTATGAAGGACTGATGCTACAACAGCTAGAGACACCAGCAAGGTCATCAAAAGTGGTTGATTTTCTTCATGCATGAGCAAGTGTGTGTGTCAAATCTAGGAGCCATCGAAAGGAGATCTACAACATCAAGGCTCAGGTTGTAAGTTTCACTTTCTATCAATTTAATACAGTAATGTGTCCCTTTCCCATAAAGATGATGTCACTTTATTACATAACTCCTTGATCATATGTATAGATTAGCTATTGAATATATTGATTTTCTTTCACTTCAATTGGTTTGTACTGTTGTGATCTGAACAACACAAGAGCATTGGAGCGAAGCTTGGAACAACAGATACCCAAGGAAGCGTTCACAAGGTATGTTAATGTCCCTGGTCTCTTAGTTCATTAAATAGGTTAAATCTAGGGAAAGAGTATCATTCTATCCTGTTTTGTTCTAGATCCAGGTGGATCTGGGGAGATCGGTTTGTGTTCGCACTTACGGATTAATCCTGAAACAAAATTGGCGACTCCACTGGGGATATCATTATATATCTCCAGACTCAGACTTTCCAGCCTGCTTTGTCTAGCAATGAATGACGTTGCATCCATTATCAAGCACGTCAATATATTATCCTTGTAGATACTCTTTACCGTCGAGGCATTGACTCTATTTTTCGACGTTGTTTGAATTTTGAAGAAGCCGAGAAACCTTTGAATGACTGCCATTCTGGAGCATGTGGTGGTCATATGTCTGGGTATGCTACTGCCCAGAAGATCTTACGCGTGGGATATTTTTGGCCTTCCTTGTTCAATGACTGCATTACTGCTGTTCAGAAGTGTCATGCCTGCCAGACCTACAATCAAAAAATCCGGTCGCATCCTGCTCCCCTTCATCCTGTGGTCTCAGTTGGTCCTTTTACAAAATGGGGCATTGATTTCATGACATGTCACCCTCACTCGACTGGGGGGCATGGTTACATTATTGTAGTTGTTGATTATTTTACAAAATGGGTCGAGGCGATGCCAACATTCAATAATACTGGGAAGACTGTAGCATTATTTCTTTTCAACCATATCATAACTCATTTTGGTGTTCCTCGGTCTCTCGTTACCGATCACGGCAGTCATTTTAGGAATTATATGGTGTCTGAACTTACAGAAAAGTTGGGTCTTCGTCACGATAGCTCAACACCCTATTATCCGCAGGCTAATGGCCAGGTCAAAGCAATCAATAAGGTTCTTATAACTATGATTCGACGGATGATAGGAATACATAAAACCAGCTGGCACAGGATGTTGTTTTCGGCATTGTGGGCATATCAGACATCTGTTAAATCCTCTACGGGATTTACGCCCTTTCGATTAGTTTATGGCATGGAAGCCATTCTGCCAATAGAATGTGAGATACCTTCTCTGAAGCTAGATGTCAAACTCTTACCCAATACTTCTGCTGAAGAGGAACGTCTGTTGTATCTAATGCAATTAAACGAGACCCGACGTGATGCCACTTTAGTAATAGAAGCCCAAAAGAAACGCGTCAAGGCACAATATGACAAGCATGTCAAGCCTCGCATTTTCTCTGAAGGTGATCTTGTTCTTCTGTACGAACAAGATAAAGATGTTCTAGGAGCTGGGAAATTCAAACCCATGTGGCGTGGTCCCTACATTGTTAGCAAAGTTTTGGAAAAAGGAGCATATGAGCTATTTGATTACGATGGTATACCTTTGAGTGAACCCAGAAATGGGTTATACTTGAAGAAGTACTATGCATAAATCATTTGTGCACAAGTACTTGTATTTTATGTATCATACTCTGTGTGTTACTTTAGTTTTCTTTTGACGTTATTTAGTCTCTGCCCTTATGTGACGTTGTGTTTGATTGTCATATGTCGGAGTATTCGCAACCTTATATTGGATTCACTGATGGAGCTAATCGTAGTACTTGGAACTTGGCTTCCACTGCATGGGCAATCTATGCCCCAACGAACGAACTTGTATCTTTACAAGGTGTATGTCTTGGCCGCGCAACCGATAACATTGAGGAGTATAACACCGTAATTGAGTTATTGATCGATGCTATCTCACTCAGAATTCGTCACTTGGTTGTGCGACTCGACTCGCAGCAGGTAGTGCTACAACTAAGTAATATCTATTCTATTCAAAGTCCTACTTTATTAAGGGTATATTTGCGGATTCGCCTCTTGGAATGCTATTTTGATCACATTGAATATCAACATATTCCTAGACATCTTAATACATTAACAGATTCTTTAGCTAATTATGTATTGGACAGGCATTTAAATCATTTATAAATCAAACACATTACAATTCTCACAATGTAAAGTAAACCGGTAGAAGCCGTATGTATATATATAATGATCAAAAGAGTTTGTTTTTACAAAATGTTTGTCCGAAGACCAAATATCAAAATTGAAGCTCTTGGCTTCTACATAGTGACGTCACGGATGACGTTCACGGTAACACACTACTGCCCTAGCTACCCTGTGGAGCAGTCAGGCCATGGATGTTGAAACTCCTACAGTATGACGTTGATCGCGTCATGGAACCTCTTCCAGAGTCGTGTCTGGAATGTCTGCGATTAGGCCTTCTAAGTTCTGCTCCATGATCTGGTAATCCTCGACATACAGTGGTAATACTGCTGCTGCTTCTCCTCGTCGCTAGATAGGGGAACTGCCGGCAGGTCTATAAGGTCCAACGTCTATGTTGCCAACAAAATATTTTGTGTTAGTCTTTGGATGAGTATATAAAAACAAAAACGTTTAAATATGTTAAAAATACAAAAAAAATTAAAAAGGGAAAACTTGTGTACTTCTTACCGAGGTCTCCCCACTGCGCGTCCTCAGGTAGGGCTAGGTTGGGATCACTGCGGAAATCCAATCCAGCATACGCATAGTCATCGACCATCAACATCTAGTTCTGCAACCATTCAAAGAAAATATTGTCATATTTGACGATTGGTCCCGCCACATGCCGGGCCATGAGTTGACACCATCTCAACATCCTTGGATCCCTGGGACCCGAAAAGTTCCACTCAACCTGTAGTCTAAACACGGGGACCCTCTCGCAGAAGAAGGACACCAACAAAGATCCATATCCAAACTGTTTCAGATCTCCACACCTGCACTTAGTCAACTGTTTCTTGATACTGTGCAATACTGCATCAGCCCAGTTAAATACTCGGGGCTCAGTACACTTGATGGCATACTGGAAATAGCTCTGCAGTGCCATATGTGGAGTGGCACTTCCAGCCATCCAAGCAATCATGAAGAGAATGGTGCAGAGAGTCAAGTCAGTTACTCCCCAAATTGCCATTTTCCCTTTCTTTCTTTCGGCCTCGGGTACACAATATTGGTTGCAGTATTCACTCATTGTCAAACCGCCCCTTCTACTGCCGGTCAAACTGACAAAGGACCCTTGCCTAGATAACCCAGTCAAGAAATATATGTCCTCAATGTCAATAGTTAATGTGTGAGCTCCCACAATAAAAACTTGCTGGTCCGGATCCCACATTCGGACTAAGTACTCCAGTAATCGAACTTGGGCTCTCATGCCTGCGATACGGAAGTATTTTAAGAGACCACAGTCTCTTAGTGCAGCTATGGTGGGAGGGTGATTTTCGACATTTGTGTTATCCTCCTCGTGTTCCTGTTCTCTCCATTCGAGCACCATGATGATGGATATTAACCTGCATAAGAAGCATATGAAGATGGTTAATGATCTTAAACATGAAATAAAATCTTTCTATTGGCTAAATGTTTTAAAAAATTTTGAGTTCTGCGCTGCTCGCAGGTGCCCTACTACGCACAGTGTGAAATTTTCGCAGGTGCCTTAAGGCCCACCTGCGAGAATGAGTCATTCTCGCAGGTCCCGTATGGGCCACTTGCGAGAATGACTCCACGCGCATAGGGTTCAAAAAACTAGCTTAAAACTGAACTTTTAACCAATAAAATCAAATTTTTAAACCATGAAAAGGTCAGGAATGGAGAACTTACCAAAGTGTTGCTGACGGCTCATCAAATGATCACCCATAGCTCCCGGAAATCGACACTGAATTCAGAGGGTAAAATGAGGGTTTTTTGAACTCAATGGTAAAAGTGTGAAATGGTATGGTGAATTTAGTTATTCATTCTTTTAATTACTTTTTACTATATCAAATGTGGGTTTTTTATGTTTATATATTATTTAACCCTAATCACTAATGTGAAAATGAGTGAAGTGACTTGCAGGTACGAAACAGAATGATTATGGACAGTTTTTCCTATGGTGTGGTGTGTTTTTTATTGTTTGTTATGGTTTTGACATAAAACCTCGAGCGCCTTTTGTCCGTTCTTGCGCTTCTGAAAAACATAAGAACGTGATCGAGCGTCGTTTTATCTCTTTTTCAGGATCGCTGTGGTTATACGAAAAAGGAACCCCCCTGGAGTTATCTTTAAGCTCTTTTCATACTCTCTAAACATGAAAAGATTACCGAGCGATCTTGCTATTTTCATGCTCGCTAAAGTATTTGAAGTATGCATCCTTCGAGTGATAGTTTAACCCTTTTTCGGTCTCGTTGGACTACTGTATGAAAAAGGAACTGAGAGAGTTCTCTTTTAAGTGTTTTTCCAAACTCTATAATCTTGAAAAACCTTCGAGTTTACTATCTCTGGACTCGTTAA
>SNQJ01S0072276.1:57304-72740 GCA_010110895.2 Picea sitchensis
AGAAGCTCATAAATAATACAAAGCCCTCTCTCATTGGTTTTCCCCTTGTGGGTTTTTCCAGGGTCAAAGTTAGACCGAAAATATTTGTGTCTATATTTTCTGAGTTTTGCATATTGCTGATATTTTATTTCTGCATTGAAAATGATGTTCAGAATCCTCATGTTTCAGTTCTGAAGTTTATTTTCTATTAAGTTTTTATATGCTGAAACACCATTGTTTCATATGCTGAGACACCACTGAGTATATGCTGAAAGAGTGTTGAGTATATGCTGAAACAGTGTTGAGACATATGCTAAAATAGTGTTGAGTATATGATGAAACAATGTTGAGACATATGCTGAAACAGTGTTGACACATATGCTGAAACAGTGTTGAGTATATGCTGAAACAGTGCTGAGTATATGCTGAAACAATGCTGAGTATATGCTGAAACAGTGCTGAGACATATGCTGAAACAATGCTGAGTATATGCTGAAACAGTGCTGAGACATATGCTGAAACAGTGCTGAAACTGGAGTTTGGGCATTTAACTTTGGTGGAAAAATCAGAGTGACTGAAACTGGGTTGGGGTTTTGAAAAATTAACATTGTGCAAGATCGGGATGAATCTTGAAGGTTCTGTGAATCCTCCTAAGTATTTTCCTTTCCCTTCCCTATCCATTTGTCTCAACAATGCTTCAGGTGAGACTTCTTCTCTTCGAAGGAGATGAAAATTCCAATGCTCTAAACTACTCATCACCTTTTGTTGGTAACCTGAGAAGGACCCTGGTCTGATCAAACTTGTGCCAAAAATTTGATAGACCAAAGATGAATCGTGCATAAATCCCTAGGGTTGCTCCATATAGATCTCCTCAGAGATATCTCCATGAAGAAATGCATTCTTCACATCGATCTGATGGACTTCCCATCCTCTTTATTTCACAATGGAAAGTACCAAATGTATGGAATCCATATTCACTACATGAGAAAAGGTCTCATCATAGTCAATACTGTGCACTTGCTAAAATCCTTTTGAAACTAGCCTAGCTTTGTATCTGCTAACCTATCCATCTGTAGAGCTCTTGGTCCTGTAGAACCATATGCACCTGAAAAGTTTCTTTCCTAAAAGAAGGGGAACCATATCCCAAGTCTGGTTCTCGAGGAGGGAGTTGTGCTCCTCCTACATGGCGGATTCCCAAAAGGTATTTCCAATAGACTCACCATAGGATTGTAGATATGAATACTAAACCAAGAAAATATGTCTATGTGGCATTGGTTCAATGGAAGTGAGTGCAAGAGGAGGCTCCTCGAAATCAGATTGAGTCTTCCTATTATCAACTAGATCCCCAACAAGATCCCCTGCATCCTGAAGAATATTCTTGTCTCACTTAGGCCTTAGCTCTCTCTAGCTCTGCAACTGCACCTGCATGCAATGACTCTGCATCTAACTATACTACCTCGGTATCTGATTCATATGAATCCTCTGAATCAGAACTCTCAGAAAAATGTGTCTGCATGCGACTATTGAGGTATATGTGAGACACTTTCCTTGAATTGGACACTACGCTCAATGATGAGTTGGTCCGAGGAAATATAAATGAGTATGTATCCCTTCACACCATTAGGATATCCAACAAATATACACTCTATGCTCTATGGATCAAGTGTCTTCCTCTTCTCAGAGGGAATCCTGGCCCATTCACGAGAACCAAATATGCAGAAGTGGGTCACTTTCGGTTTGAGGCCACTCCAATCCTCTAAGGGGTCTTATCCTTGACATATTTATGGGGATATTTGTTTGGATATAGGTTTCACAATTAAGTTCTTCATCCCATAATCTCTGTGGAAGTGACTTTGCATGTATCATGCAAGATTCCATCACTTTTGTATATCTATTTTTGCACTCAGCAACTCCATTTTGCTATGAAATATAGGAACCATGTCCTGCAATTGAATCACAGCCTCATGAAAAATACTTTGTATCTCATGGTTGACATAATATCCCTCGTTATCTATTTGAAGGAATTTTATCTTCTTTCCAGACTGTGTTTCAATAAGGGATTTTAAATCTTTGAGGCGTTGAAAGACCTCTGATGTTTTCACGAGAAATAAAATCCATGTGAAGCATTATAAATCATCAACAAAAATGAGCACGTTCCTTTCTTTATTGATTGATGGATGCGGAAAAGGGCCGATGAGGTCACTATGGATCATATCTAAAGGAAAGGAAGCCTTATGAGTCTTTCCTTTGTCGAATTTCTCTTGAGGGTGTTTTCCAAGAACACATCCCTCACAAATTCCTTTGGAGAAGTGGGTGCCAAGTAGACCATCAACCATTCCCTTATTTCTAAGGTGTTGCATATATCTGAAATTTAAATTCCTGAACCTTTTGTGCCATATCCTACTACTTTCAACAACATGGGTAAGCAATAATGCATAATTTGGTTCAATAAATTCATAAAATGTGTAGAGTCTGGATTGATGACTTACCTCACCGGTAGAAACCATGAAATTGGTTTGCATGTCATAGATATACACTGCATCAAGTGTGAATATGACTCTCTTTTCGGTGCCATAGTTAGTCATCTGATACATGGAGATAATATTGACGAAAATTTTGGGAATGCGTAGCACATTCTCGAAGCTTCCATTTGTGAGTTCAATTCTTCCTTTGCTGGTGAACTCAACTGGAGAGTTGTCCCCCATCAGAATAGGAGGAACTTTGCATGTGTCCAATGAAGAGTAGACTTATTTTTTGGTTGCCATGTGGTTTGATGCACATGAATCTATGATCCAACCATCGGGAGAGGAGTTGATGGAAATCAAAGCATGGCTAGAATTTCCTTTCTTGGGATTCTGATCTTCTTCTTCTTATTCTTGGAACCCTCGGGGATGTGATCTCCAAGGTTTTTTTTTTGAATTATTTGGTCCATTTGATATATCTATTTCTACATACATGCATATTCTGGATGGAATCCTTTATGGTAGTAAGTGCATTTCTCCCCTTTTCTTCCCTTTCACCTTTGGATCCAGAGGCATCATTGAAGGTTTTTGAGTACCCTTCCTTCTTTAGATTTACATGTGATTTCCTTTTTTCTTTTTCTTTATATTTATGATTTTTATGACCGCTGCTATCATGCATAGTAAGTGCATATGGATTTGGGTCTTTGATTTTTCCCATGTTGATAAGATTGTTCCGCTATTGTGTCATAGATTCAATAAGGACCTCAAGAGAGGGAATCTTCCAGGTGGCTCCAAAGGTGAGCTTAACTGATTGAAATGTGGATACAAAAAATGATTATTCCAGACCAAGTTTGGAGAGAATGGTGAGAACCATTTGTTTCTCTTTCTTAGATTTATCAGCCCCACAAGCCTTGAGTTGCAACAACAAATCCTTATATTTGGTAAATAAATATTGGAGATTGTTGAAGGTTTTTGGATCTAGAGTGAGCAATTCCACCTCGAGCATGTGTCCCCTCATCTCGTCCTATTTTCCAAAAATCCATTCCATGGTGGTCCAGTATTCATAGGGGGTTTTGCAGGGGGATATGTGAAAGAGGAGTTCAGGAGAAATGAAACTGCAAATAGTTCCAAACTCTTCATCCATTCGATTTAGATCCTTGGATTTTTCTATGTGTGATGTGGGTTTGGTCTTTGTGTCCATGGTTAACCTATATAATCCTCTATCTTGAAGATGCACTATCATCTTCTCCTTCCATGCAAAGAAATTGTATGGTGTAAGAATGGATTCTTTTGGAAATTCCATTTTCCCGCTGTCTTCAATCTTCGGCACTTGAAAAAATAATATGGTATGTCATTTACTAGCTATATCTATTATGTGTAGGCTCAATACATTTACAATGTAGCATGCAATATGCCATCTATTTTGGAAATTCCATTTTTCCACTGTCTTCAATCTTCGGTACCTACAAAAATAATTTGGTGTGTATTTTTCCTAGCAATCCATCAGCTCTGATACCATGTAAATGTGTTGAACCTGCACATAATATATCTAGATAGCAAATGAAATACATAGTTTGTAGTGAAAATATGAGAAAAGAGAAGAAAGAGAGAAAGAATGGAATAATTCTCATTAACCAAATGAATGAATGATAATTTACACATGATATACTATGTATAACTCAACTAATTCGCAATGGAGGAGGAGACAATCTTCCATAGTGGTGATCTAGACTAATATGGATGTACACTAGCAGTTATGGGAGTAAACTTCCACCTAGTCTAGTCTCTCAAGTAATTACAAAAGTTAACTTCCACCTAGTCTGAGTTTTCTAGTCTCTTAGTCTTCAGTTAACAAACTAAAATAGAGTGAAGTGAGGAGGAGATCAGGGAATCATGAATAATGGACTAGTATGGCGATGATCCCAAGGATAAAGTGAATTACCTGGTGATGATACCAATGCTACATGGTGATCATCCCAATGTGGCATCTAGACTTCACTCAACTGATCAAACTGAAGTGAAAACTAAAAAAAATATTCTCCTAGAGGAATATTCTCCCTAGAATATAGGTGTAATATCCCTAGGCCAAACCCAATTGTAATGTAAATGAAAATGTACCTAAGCTGGTGAGTTGTTTTGATATCATTTTTGTATGCACATTTCATGGAATAGTGCATGCATGTACTGCGTAGTAAAATGAGGAAGTGTGCACATTATTGGGTACCGCACATAGCAACTTGAGTGTGTGTGATATTGAGGCTAAGGAGCCTTTGTGAATATGCTATGTTTATAGGTTGGTGAGCTAATTATTATAAGCTAGGATGCTTATGTTTTGATTAGGGCGGAGAGCCTAGATGTTAAAGGCCAGTGCACCTGTTTTTGTACATGTCTCATATTTAATATAAAATACATCATTGTGCACAGATCGACCACAATAAAAGAGATGGGGGACTAAACTCCACTAGTTAGGGAAAGGGAGGGATACAATTTAAGGAAAGTGGCTAAGCTAGGGAGCTTAAGCCAAAAAGGAATATTATATTAATATTTCTTAAATATAAAGTATGGATAATTATTTTATCCTAAGTTCTATAGTTGGGGACAAGTGGGCCAAAGTATCTCCCAACATGACAAGTGTCAATTTGGGGACATGCATACATATTTTTGGGACTTAGTTCATTTCCTATCATCTTTTCCAACATTCTTCCCATCATTCCTTCCATCATTCATCCATCTAGTCAATCATCCATGAGCATGCACACATCCATTGAGCTATCTTTCGTACCTTCATGACTGTACCTGAACCTGTATCCATAGCCATTTTTTTTTCGTGTAGCTGGTTATATTGGGAGTTGGACTGAAGAAGCGAGTTGTTAGGCCCGTGGGATATTGAAGAGGTGGGTTGTCAGGCCTGTGAGAAATTCTCTCAAATCCTAGAAGCAACTAGAAACATCTTTGCATCTTAGGAAGAGAAAATCCTAACAACAATCAAGGACATACCTACACTCTAGGAAGCAATAGAACACCGAAAATTCCATGGGAAACATCAAGAAGAAGACCTAGAAGAGAAAAAACAACCATGGGAAGCATTTGATGAATAATAGACATTAGAACTTGAGACCGAGGAATTTATACCATGTCTTTCATCATTTACTTTATGAATTCTAGAGATCAATCAACAAATAGTAGAAGATATACATGGCATGACAAAGGAATACATAGAAAGCGGTGGTAATGAAAAAGTAAAACAAGGACATCATGACTACATTGAATCATGGATTCAGGTAAGTATCAGTTCACAACATTCCTTCACTCTTCAATAAATATTGACAACATATCAATCAAAGCAGTTGGTTTCTCATATTCTAGTATATATCAAAGTATATGTTTCAAACTTGAATATGAGGTTATTTGTAATCTTGTTACGCACATGGCTCCATTGGAAGTTCCTATACTTTAAAGAGATTTTCCTTTTCAATAAAGTAGGATAGTGTATAAGAATAAATGAATAAACAAAATAGTAAAGATAAAAATAAGTTCAGTTTTGAAAACCGGTTTTTCCAATAAGTTCTACATGTTGTTTTAATATTATATTTTGGTTCTTCAAATAAATATTGTTCTATGATTTCACTGGATTATGTTGGATTCATTAAGGACTTACTTATAGTAGGTTTTGTCCCATTGACTTCAATGTTCTATCTGGGATCAAGATAAAGAGATATTTGTAATTCCTTGGAACTTGTATGCCTCAATGATAGGTTTCCTTGCTGATAGCATTGGGGATGCATTAATGCCTCATGACTATCATATCTCCTAGGTTAGTTGATGCCAACACATTCATTTGTTCCTGCTAGGATGCATTAAGGGTACCTTGACACTGATTGACATCAATGGTGAGTGATATCACATTGGTTAACAACATACACTAATTTTTGGTAATCTAATGATTTTATCACATCAATTCTCATGTTAATAATTTTACCATGAATACAGGTTTTGATGAATACTAATATGGTTTAATGGAATCAATAGTTGTAGTCTTTTTCTACATGTTGCAAATAAAAAGGGAATTCTAGTCTACTTGTAGTATCTTTCCCTATAGCGGAGTTTTTGGTTCCCTCTAGTAGTATTCATGGTTGTTATTTGGCATTGGTTCCAACAATATTTGGTACATCTAAAAAATGTGATCAGAAAAATAGATTTCAGATTGAATTCAAAATATAGGCCATTTTAGCAGATGTATCTTCATCGCATAATCAATCTCCAACATCAGCTTGTGGGTACTTGATTTCAATTTGCATTTTTATATTACCACTATTCAACATGATCATCAGGAAGAATTCCCACAACACTTCAATTTTTTGATAGTATTCTCCATTCAAACTCTACCATGATATCTTAGAAGGATGCATGAGGACATGCATCATCCTCCATGTGGGGGAGAGAGAGAATTGAAGTATAAATGTGATTCTATGGTTCTAATGCATGTGGATTTATCTCTATTAAGATCTCATTCAAACAATCCTCAGTATACTTCTTTTTTCCCAAGCATCCAAGCACCTAGTACACATATTCTTCTAATTATCATGACAATAGAGAGGTAAAATGGAACAAAATAATTTCAAGAATTTCAGTATTTGATTTTTTCCTTAGTATCATGGTTTCTTTCAAACAAATTTCACAGAGGAAAATTGCACAAGATCATATCTTATGCTTTCTTATGGATATGTTTTAGAGCAATTATACAATTTTTTTTACTTTTTGTAGCTACAAAAACCTGTAGTAGACTATAGCTACAAAAACATGTAGAAGAGTATTTCTAGAGCCAATTTTTCCACATTATTTACAAACAAATAAATATGAATCAAGAAAATACAAAATATGATATTTTTGTAGAATATGATAAATTAAGTAATATGTAGGATAAATTTTGATAAAATGCATGATAAAGGATGCAAAAGCATGTTTTAAAATCGATTTAATAAAAAAATGTCATAATTTCTACAAGAAAATACCACCATCTCTTTGTAGCTGATTTGTATTTTTGTATGGTTGCACTGACCCCGAGATAAGATAATGACTTGGAGATGGTTTTAAATCAGTACCAAGATGGTCATCCTCCTATTAGCCAATATTTTTAGCATTTTCCAAATTTGCAAAAATTACCGAGCATGAAATTCAAATATGGAGATTTTAATTGGAAGAATACTCAGAGCTTCCTCAACATCAACATCATCTTTTTCAACAACAACATCGGTTTCTTCTTTAACAACAATATCAACTTCTTCAAAAACTACATCATTTTCTTCATCAACATTAGCTTCGTGACTTTTTCTTCCTCATGATTCAATCTTCACCAACAATCAACCTCGATACTAGAGCATTCTTTTATTGCAACAAAATCAGTATAACAACACTCTACATTCCACTCATGCTTTAGTTCAGTTCTAGAAGTCACAAATTATTGGGCTATAGGTAAATTACAGAGGTAATCATTTCTTAAATAATTTGTTGCAAATTTATTTATGGGTTATACATAAGATAGATAATATCTCAAGCCACAAATCATGCATGCCCTATTTTTCCTAGGCCTACATTCATTTTCCAAATACAATGATCCTACTCTATTATCCTAAATTGTATTCTACCCTCTTTCCCAAATTGAAAGTTAATCATGCCTTTTGAGAACTTACCTTAACCATGCAAAATTCTCATACATTAAAAAAAATTATACAATAATTATGACATGCATGGAGAAATTATATTTTGGCATGCATATAAAAATATAGTGATTTAAAAGAAAAAACAAATTGACATATATTCACTGTTGTTTTCTAGTTTTCCTTGTGAAAATAGTATTGTTCAAGGTTATAAATTTGAGTTGATAGAAAAACATCCTACTCGAGAGCCATTATGTTAAGTCATGCTAAGAATAGGAGATCTTGATCAATTAATTTTTATGAAAATATTTTTGGAATGGATCTATTGAGAAAGAGAAACAATCATGATTACAAGTATACAATAACTAAGATGGGATATGGACCAGAAGACAAAAACATTATTTTGGAGCTGATTTACAATTATGGAGTGAAAGATTATGACAAAGTAAATTCTTATGCTCAGATTGCAATAGGTACATATGATGTTTATAATATGGTAGAAGTAGTTCAACGAGTTGTGGGAAAAAAAACTCATGAACCTAGTCTATTTCCTATAATCAACATAAAAATTATAACTTTCCTTGATTCTGATGGCTGGAAGCTCTATTTTTTTTTTTACCATGTTGATTTTCTCAAGGAGCTGGAGTTGTAAGAAGGAAATATTCTTTGGAATTAGAACATCAAATTGTGTGAGGGATGAAGGAAATATGGCACAATCTGATGCCACAACTAGTGAGGAAAGTCTTCAAGACTGGTTGAAAAAGGGATAAATGCAAGCTACTACATGCTGTCTAACAAATTGTTTTACCTAGCATTACCTAATTTTATTGAATGCTTGATTTTCCATACAATTGTATATTTTGCATTGAATACTTGGGAATGAAGCTTTTTCAAGAGAAAAGACATTCTTTCCTTTCTAGTATTTGGTCTGGAGGTGATTAATTTTGTGGTGAAGTTTACATAAAATTATGGAGTAGATTCATACAATTTGGGGATTGGTTTTGGTCACTTTTGTATTGTAGTTGAGGATGTCTATAAAGCATTTGATCTTATGAAAATCTAAAAACAACGATTTGAAGATTAAAGGATGAAAATTCAAAATCTAGGGAATTACAAGGAAGAGAAGAGGTTGTAAAGAGAGAAATATTGAGGCCATTATGCAGGGTATGATCAGAGGGTATTCAATCAGTTGACCTGTGACATAGCACCTTTGTTCATGGGATATTAAATAATACCTCTAATTTCACTAGATATTGATAAATATCTCCCAAAATTCTTTTGTTGAACCCCCCTCCCAATACATATTTCCAATAAACGAAACCCCTTATTTTTACTAGATACCCATTTTCATACCCACAAAACCTACAAACCCCTTCATACCCCACACCCCCCCACAATACCTACAATATAATGACTTTATTTTTCAAAATTAAAAAAAAACCTTTATGGATGAACACGATAAGATATTGGTCAACAAGGTGAATCCCCCATGGGTATGATGAATCGTTTAGTTGCAAAACAACATGACAACAGTCATCAAAATTGAATAATTTGACAAGGATAAACTAAGCAACATGAAGAGAAGAACTCTAAATAAAAATATCAATATGAATGCATACAACTTGGTCCAAGATATTGTGGATCCATGAAAAATTGGGGAAACAACAAATGTTATGTTTGGGTTGGCTTTGGCATATAATTTTATAGTTTGGAATTGAAATAAGCATTTATGTAGGAAAATATTGAAGAAAGTGTAGTCCAAAATATATATCAAGACATGACTAGCCATATAGGAAGGAACATGTATTTTGAAGCTACAACCCAAGGTATACATAGTTTGGTATTTGGTAATGCATTTCAAAATATTTACTTATTATTATCTTTTGGGAAATGGTGAATATGTTGTTTGATTATCCTCCACTCCGAAATCCATGAAGCAAGGAGGTCATTCATATTAAATAGTCTTAATAATGAAATTGATAATGATAAAGATACTTGAAATGGAATGGACTACTCATGGAAAATTGAGGGAGAAGAAGTGGCTGAAGTTGCCCAAAAAATTTACTTACCTTGGTGGTATTACAAAGCATTGGCTACCTATTGACGGGCGAAATTGACCGCTCGTCAACTGGAGGAGTGAATCTGGTCTGGCGTTGTCTAAATAACCCAAGTCGTTTGGATTAATCCACTCCAACGGGTTTAGCATCTCCGTTGGTCGATCAAAGTCCTAGGAAAGTGAAAAACTAAGCTAAAGAAACTAATCTAAGTAAAAAAAAAAACAACAACTGCAAACTATATACAAATCTAATATATATTTACAATTTTACTGGTTAACAGAATAATAGTTCTACTTATTAAATATACAGTGCATAGATATATTTATATTTCTATTATATGTACAGTATTCACAAATTGGAAATTTTTAATCGAAAACCTGTGAAAATCATGTATGAATTGACAACAAAGCTATTGTTCAATATTTTTTATTTTTTATAACTTTTATAAATGGGAAATGAAGTGACAACTATCTAACTAAGCAATAAAAATAACAATCTGTACTGTATATCCAAACTAAAGAGAATTTTTATATTAATTGACTATTAAAATGAAAATAACAAACTGACCTGAAATTATCATCTCCGACTCATCCAGAACATAGCATCTGCGTTCACTATTTGATGAGGCCAACCCGCACCATATTTTCCAATATTTCGCGTAAACACGAAGAAACAATGCTTTTGAATGCTAACGGAAGAACATGTAAAGGATGTAGAAACAACAATTTTATAATTTACAAATGATTACATTAAGATAAATCTCACTGCAAAGATTTGTATATAATTTCTCATTTAACAAAGAAGATTAACCTTCTGCTCATTAAATTGAAATAGGATAATTGTTGTATGTAAAATGAGAGACATCAAATATGGACACTATTTAAATCCCATCACATCAACCTGTAACAAATTATGATATCTAAAGTAGTCAAAAATTTGATTACAAATTGAAATGAACAAAAACTTGAACAAAAGTATGATATATTGAAGCTAAAGCCGCACAAACATCTACTTTCATTCGAGTCTGAATAATCACCAATCCATAGTCTATGCTCCCAAGCAACGATGGTTTGTTTACAAAAATAATAGATATATAAAGGCCATAAGATGAAAACATTCCTTGTGGAAATTATGAAAACTGTTGCAAAAATTATGGGAATACAATCTCCCAAATTCCTATTTCTATCTAAGACTAACAGCCTAATCCAAAACTATGTAAAGAAAAAGCATGTTCAAAGATGCCACAGTTGATCCAATCTCCTTTAAAATTCATGTGTACCTGTCAATGCACAAGAATACATGTTTTTCAGATTGTATTTTAGTTGTAAAATTAAAACATTTGAAATTTTCATAACTAGCTACAGAATCTCACGATTCTGTAGCTAGTTATTATTTACAAACATAATCGTATTGTANGCACAAGAATACATGTTTTTCAGATTGTATTTTAGTTGTAAAATTAAAACATTTGAAATTTTCATAACTAGCTACAGAATCTCACGATTCTGTAGCTAGTTATTATTTACAAACATAATCGTATTGTATCAATTCAATCATAACATAAATAGATGCGATTGAGAAAACAAATCCTTTATGCTAATTCAAAGAAAACAAAATCATTTTAAAATCAATCTTGAAATACCATGCCTCNGGCCGCCTCTACATTTTTGAAAACAACAGAGCATGTGGTCTTCTGCCTTTTATCATTAGCTAGCAACCTGTCGTTTTCTTTGGTTAGCACATTTAATCGGTCCTCGAAGGACTTGATTCGGGATTGGAGCAAAGGGATGTCTGCATAATATCGGTCGAGCCACGACTTGCATTCATTGCACTGTGGTTGATTAGGCTGTGCATTCACAGGTGAGGAAATTCTAAATTGACCATCAGTTCCTCTATCGAGTTTGATCCCAAGGTAGTTAGGGTCGTCCTTAATACACGACGGGAGGTTCGTCACATAGTCATAGGGCTTGGCTGAACAAAGGCCATGTGAGTATGGATACTCCTCGATCAGAAATCGTTCGATTTCGGAATCAGAATCTTCACTAAACAAAATTGGTTTTTGGTCTGTGTTTTGTTTAGGTTTATTGCGAGTGCACCGCGAAACCCAGCGCGCAGCCTTCTTACCTTTGCAATTGATGTCATTGTAGCTTTTACCCTTTTTCTTTGCAAACCTCTTAACAAGATTATCATTGTCTTTTAGACATGAGTCAGGTAGGGTGTCGGGTAGGGCATCGTTCGGGTAGGTTGAGGGTTCAACAGAGGGCAAGAGCATAGGAGGGGGAATAACAGGCCCGACAAGGGTTTTTGTAACAACCGTTTTGTCAACTTGTCCGATTTCAGGCATGGAAAAACCATTTCTGAACAAGAAACCTTCCCAACAATCGCCACTCAACCTCAATTGATGAATCATGATAATTTTAATTAAATAGTGGTGGAAGAGGATGGAGTCGGCTTTCTCCCTCTTGAAACATTTAGCCATTTTATACAAAATCCGAAGGAGGAAATGTGGCATATTTAAGGGGAAATCTATGAAACTCATGAGCAACCGGAGGTAGTATAGGAACACTAAACCATATCTACCCTCGCATGTAATGAATTGCTTGATAATAGCCAATAAATCATGCCATTGAGATTTAGGAGCTGTAACCAGCATACCTTTGTCACAACTGTTGATTTTCCTTGAGGTAAACAGCAACAGCCATGGTACTTCATCAACCTTTGAATTTTTAAACCATTTTTTCCCTTCGGCTGGTAGACCATTGGTTGAGCTGAGGAAATCCTCATTCAATTCGAGTTGGATGTCCCCAACTTTGGCCCTACAACCATCAAATGTAAGTGAAAATTGCTGAGCGACTGTGAGGTTGAAACCCTTGAACTTCTCAATAAAAACCCTCCAACCATTCCTTTCTAGGTCCTCTAGGGCGTTATCAAACAACAACAAAGTTTGGACATTGTTGGGATCGATTCGGACTACAGGAGCCATAGAAAATAGCACAAGATCAACAGGGTAATCGGTGAGGGGGTTTGACAGGGTAGACATAGAACCATTTTCCCGCAGCTTACCCAAAACAAGCAAAGGCATTCCAAAATGCAAGACATAGCATTAATTCTTATGTGTACGAGGGTGGTGGAGTAAATTGGGACCATGCAAAAATATCATGTCAGGTTGTACAATCGATGGCGCCTTGGTAAAATGTTTCATTCAAATCACAATAGTGTATATCAAAAGCATTGTAAACAACATGTCAAATGAAATATCACATAACCATTGAAAACCATGAAATACATAACTAACAATCGATTCGAATGTTAAATAAACAATGGCATTTGCACGATTTAAAAGAAACACCAATATGTCAAATATTGCATCAACGATTACATCAAAGACACCAACATGTCAAATGAATCATGATTCGACCCAAAATTAATGTGTTCAATAAAACCATTGCACCACCAATTTGATCAAAGGCACCAAAATATCAAATAACCATTGCATCAACGAATTTATAAATCGAAACTATACTAACAATAGTCAAATGCAAAGTGAGTGGTGGTTTGGTGTTTTGATAGATGTGTGGCCAGTGGTGAGTTGGAGGTAAAAGAGTTATGACCACATAAACAAATAGGTTCATAACAATCCAAAAAATGCAATCAACATGAATCCCAACTGTAGGTTTTCATACTTGCAGTCGTGAAAATGACAACAAAAAGCAGGTATGCAAAAGCAAAAGATAATAGTGTCGTGTTTTTTTTTAAATTGCGACGAGTATTGAGGGTTCAAAACCCTTGTGTAGGCAGCTTGTAAGGAAAAGCCAAGAATGAAAATGGCTGCCAACAATGGCAACACACTGGTAGAAGCAGTTATCTCTGCCAAACGAACAAGTCTAGATTAGGATAATGAGAAAAACTCTAACTCAAAAACAACCAGAAAATTGTTTAAACATCATCATCAATCATAAAAATTCCAGTCAGTTATTTTAAAAGATGAAAACTAATAATAATCTTAACAAAAGAGAGTCACGATATTAAGGTTAAAATCTCCAATACTGTTGATAGAGCCACTACTTCCAGCAGGCGTCCATAGCCTTGACAGGGTTGCCATTTAACCCACTCTGATATCCGTATCCTACCAATAAGTTCCAGATAATAATAAAGGACATTTTAAGGTCAAGAGATTCCATATTTGCAAATTTTCATATACCTAACATTGCTTCGTTGCCAGTGGGCCTATTCCGTACCCCGACGAAGTTATCTTGGCGTCATGCACGCATTTACCCGCTGCCAGCAGACCTGTTCAGTATCCCGACGGGTTTACAAGCACTTCCCACAGCTCTTTAATTATTTTGGTTTCTAAATATATATAATTGAGTGGGGTGATGTTGAAAATTATGATATGTTGGACATATTTTAATAAATTACAGACCTTGAGAAATATTTTTAAACTGTCCTTCATTCAGATCTAAAGATAGTTTGTTAATAAACAAACCTTTAAAGGTAGGGAGAGATCTTCTGAGTTGTTCTCTTAAGAAACAGGGACAGCGTAAGAAGAAATAGATGATCATGAAAAGCTTCAATTACAGATCGAAATCAAGAAACTTCTTTCAAGCAACCAACTTTCTTCAACATGGCTGTGAACTTTAGAGGCATATCATACTTGATTTTTAGACAATTTTCAACAGTTATTTCAGAGGAAATTTTTTTATTTTCTCTTAGTCTGAATAGTTCATGATGCAGGTATGTGTATTTCAACAGTAAAAACTGGTAAGCAATAAATGAAAACAAAGCACACCAGCGAAGAAATATTTGAAAGCAAAGAAATCCAAACAAAAAAAATATATATGTACAGAAGGTGCATCTGAAAACCTCATGCAACAAATCCCTTGGGAGACTGAAAGAAAGTAGAAAAATCCTATTTGATGTGAAAGCAGTCCTACTCGTGGTACCTTGGGTTAGGGTTGATTTAGATTTATTTATCTCTTTACTTTCCATTTAAGTTTTTCATGACGATACCGCGTCCTTGAAAATAAATGTTCAACTAAAAGCAAAGAGAAAAGGATCAAGCAGACTTCCTTGATAACAGTCGTATTATGGTTCTCGTGGTGCGCCCACTTGCGTTCATGACTGCATTATTACAAAGAGAAATAGTGAGAAATAAAACTACAAGGAAACCTATTCTTAAACCTACCCTAACTATTAAACCAATTAGGATACTACGTGAAGTCATGCTTCCAATGTAGCCAACGGAGTAACTCCAATCCTGCAACGGAAACAAAATAAAAAA
>SNQJ01S0072276.1:72750-110796 GCA_010110895.2 Picea sitchensis
TAAAAGACTTCCCTGGGTTGATAATTTATGTATCACTTGGTTGTTTGAATCAATTAAGCAATTATAGTGACCAACAGAAAGGATTCAAACCAATATTTAATCTGACCTCTAAAAGTAAAAGAGAAAAGTCTGCATAAAACTCTTAAATATAAGATGTCATGTTTGATGCATTTGCACCAAAACTTGTTAAGGTGGTCTTTAGTAGATATATTGCCTCCACCATCAAAGGTGAGTTTGGACAAGTGAGAGACTGTCTCGTTGGGAACATTGGGTAATGAGAAGTTGAAATCATGTTCCAACACAGTGATTTGGGGAGCCATGGGGGAATTGAAAACATTTAAAATAAAGGCTCCTACAGGGCCAGCTTCTCAGTCGGCCCTCCTTCTAGCACCATCTGTTGACGGGAGAAATTGACCGCTCGTCAAATAGAGGAGTGAATCCGGTCTGGGGTTGTCTAAATAACCCAAGCCATTTGTATTAATCCACTCTGACAGGTTTAGCGGCTCCATTGGCTGATCTAAGTCCTAGGAAAGTGAAAAACTAAGCTAAAGAAACTAATCTAAGTAAAAAAAAAAAAAACAGCTACTGCAAACTATATACAAATCTAATATATATTTACAATTTTCTGGTTAACAGAATAATAGTTCTACTTATTAAATATATAGTGCATAGACATATTTATATTTCTATTATATGTACAATATTAACAAATTGCAAATTTTAAATCGAAAACCCACGAAAATCATGTATGAATTGACAACAAAGCTATTGTTCAGTATTTTTGATTTTTTATAACTTTTATAAATAGGAAATGAAGTGACAGCTATCTAACTAAGCAATAAAAATAACAATCTGTACTGTATATCCAAACTAAAGAGAATTTTTATATTAATTGACTATTAAAATGAAAATAACAAACTGACCTGAAATTATCATCTCCTACTCGTCCAGAACATAGCATCTGTGTTCACTGTTTGATGAGGCCAACCCGCACCAGATTTTCCAATATTTCGCATAAACACGAAGCAACAACACTTTTGAATGCTAACGAAATAACATGTAAAGGCTGTAGCAACAACAATTTTATAATTTACAAATGATTGCATTAAGATAAATCTCACTGCAAAGATTTGTATATAATTGCTCATTTAACAAAGAAGATTAACCTTCTTCTCATTAAATTGAAACATGATAATTGTTGTATGTAAAATGAGAGACATCAAATATGGACACTATTTAAATCCCATCACATCAACCTGTAACAAATTATGATATCTAAAGTAGTCAAAAATTTGATTACAAATTGAAATGAAAAAAAACTTGAACAAAAGTATGATATATTGAAGCTAAAGCTGTACAAACATCTACTTTCATTCGAGTCTGAATAATCACCAATCCATAGTCTCTGCTCCCAAGCAGCGATGGTTTGTTTACAAAAATAATAGATATATAAAGGCCATAGGATGAAAACATTCCTTGTGGAAATTATCAAAGCTGTTGCAAAAATTATGGGAATACAATCTCCCAAATTCCTATTTCTATCTAAGACTAACAGCCTAATCCAAAACTATGTAAATAAAAAGCATGTTCAAAGATGCCACAGTTGATCCAATCTCCTTTAAAATTTGTGTGTACCTGTCAATGCACAAAAATACATGTTTTTCAGATTGTATTTTAGTTGTAAAATTAAAACATTTGAAATTTTCATAACTAGCTATAAAATCTCAGGATTCTGTAGCTAGTTATTATTTACAAACAGAGTTGTATTGTATCAATTCAATCATAACAGAAATAGATGTGATTGAGAAAACAAATCCTTTATGCTAATTCAAATCAAACAAAATCATTTTAAAATAATTCTTGAAATACCATACCTCGGTTTGAGGGATTCGATTCGATCAAGTTATTTTTGAATTAACAATGGCAGTGGTCACCTCTACATTTTTGAAAACAACAGAGCTTGTGGTCTTCTGCCTTTTATCATTAGCTAGCACCCTATCATTTTCTTTGGTTAGCACATTTACTCGGTCCTCCAAGGACTTGATTTGGGATTGGAGCAAAGGGACGTCTGCATAATATTGGTTGAGCCACGACCTGTATTCATTGCACTGTGGTTGATCAGGCTGTGCATTCACAGGTGAGGAACTTTTGAATTGACCATTAGTTCCTCTGTCGAGTTTGATCCCAGGGTAGTTAGGGTCGTCCTTAAGACACAGTGGGAGGAAAGAGCGTAGGAGTGGGAATGAAAGGCCCGACAAGGGTTTCTGTAACAACCGTTTTGTCAACTTGTCTGATTTCAGGAATGGAAAAACCATTTCTGAACAAGAAAGCTTCCCAACAATCGCCACTCAATCTCAATTGATGAATCACGATAATTTTAATTAAATAGTGGTGGAAGAGGCTGGAGTCGGCTTTCTCCCTCTTGAAACATTTAGCCATTTTATACAAACTCCGAAGGAGGAAATGTGGCATATTTAAGGGGAAATCTATGAAACTCATGAGCATCCAGAGGTGGTATAGAAACACTAAACCATATCTACCCTCACATGCAATGAACTACTTGATAATAGCCAATAAATCATTCCATCGAGATTTAAGAGTTGTAACCGGCATACCTTTGTCGCAACTATTGATTTTCCTTGAGGTAAACAACAACGACCATGGTACTTCATCAACCTTCAAATTTTTAAACCATTTTTTCCCTTCGGCTGGTAGACCAGTGGTTGAGCTAAGGAAATCCTCGTTCAATTCGAGTTGGATGTCCCCAACTTTGGCCCTGGAACCATCGAATGTAAGTGCAAATTGATGAGCGACTGCGAAGTTGAAACCCTCGAACTTCTCAATAAAAACCCTCCAACCATTCCTTTCTAGGTCCTCTCGGGAATTATCAAACAACATCAAAGTTTGGATGTCGTTGGGCTCGATTTGGACTACAGGAGACATAGCAAATAGCACAAGATCAATAGGGTAATCAGCGAGGGGGTTTGACAGGGTAGACATAGAACCATTTTCCCGCAGCTTACCCAAAACAAGCAAAGGCAGCACGAAATGCAAGACAGAGCGTTAATGCTTATGCGTGCGAGGGTGGTGGAGTAAATTGGGACCATGCAAAAATATCATGTCGGGATGTACAATTGACAACACCTTGGTAAAATGTTTCATTCAAATCACAATAGTGTATATCAAAAGCATTGTAAACAACATGTCAACTGAAATATCACATAACCATTGAAAACTATGAAATACATAACTGACAATCGATCCGAATGTTAAATAAACAATGGCATTTGCACGATTTAAAAGAAACACCAATATGTCGAATATTGCATCAACGATTACATCAAAGACACAAACATGTCAAATGAATCACGATTCGACCCAAAATTAACGTGTTCAATAAAACCATTGCACCACCGATTTGATCAAAGGCACCAAAATATCAAATAACCATTGCATCAACGAATTTATAAATTGAAACTATATTAACAATAGTCAAATGCAAAGTGAGTGGTGGTTTGGTGTTTTGATAGATGTGTGATTAGTGGTGAGTTGGAGGTAAAAGAGTTATGACCACATAAACAAATAGGTTCATAACAATCCAAAAAATGCAATCAATATGAATCCCAACTGTAGGTTTTCATGCTTGCAGTCGTGAAAATGAAAACGAAAAGTAGGTATGCGAAAGCGAAAGATAATAACGTCGTTTTTTTTTTAATATTGCGACGAGTATTGAGGGTTCAAAACCCTTGTGTAGGCAGCTTGGAAGGAAGAGACAGGAATGAAAATGGCTTCCAACAATGGTGACACACTAGTACAAGCAGTTATCTCTGCCAAATGAACAAGTCTAGATTAGGATAATGAGAAAAACTCTAACTCAAAAACAACCAGAAAATTGTTTAAACATCATCATCAATCATAAAAATTCTAGCCGATTATTTTAAAAGATGAAAACTGATAACAATCTTAACAAAAGCGAGTCACGATATTAAGGTTAAAATCTCCAATACTATTGACAGAGCCACTTCTTCCAGCAGGCGTCCATAGCCTCGACAGGGTTGTCATTTAACGCACTCTGATATTTGTATCCTGCCAAGAAGTTCCAGATTAGAATAAAGGACATTTTAAGGTCAAGAGATTCCATATTTGCAAATTTTCATATACCCGACATTGCTTCGCTGCTAGCGGGCCTGTTCAATACCCCGATGAAGTTATCTTGGTGTCATGCATGCATTTACCCACTACCAACAGACCTGTTCAGTACCCCGGCGGGTTTACAAGCACTTCCCACAGCTCTTTAATGATTTTGGTTTTTAAAGATATATAATTGAGCGGGGTGACGCTGAAAATTATGATATTTTGGACATATTTTAATAAATTACAGACCTTGAGAAAGATTTTTAAACTATCCTTCATTAAGATCTAGAGATAGTTTGTTAATAAACTGACCTTTGAAGGCAGGGAGACATCTTTTGAGTTGTTCTCTTAAGAAGCAGCGAAAGCGTAAGAAGAAATAGATGAGCATGAAAAGCTTCAATTACAGATCAAAATCAAGAAACTTCTTTCAAGAAACCATATTTCTTCAACATCGTTGTGAACTTCAGAGGCATATCATAATTGATGTTTAGACAATTTTCAACAGTTATTTCAAAGAAGAAATTTTTCTGTTCTCTTAGTCTGAAATTTTCTGGTTTACAAACATCTACTTCCATTCGAGTATGAATAATCACCAATCCATAGTGTGTGCTCCCAAGCAGTGATGGTTTGTTTACAAAAATAATAGATATATAAAGGCCACAGGATGAAAACATTCCTTGTGGAAATTATCAAAGCTGTTGCAAAAATTATGGGAATACAATCTCCCAAATTCCTATTTCTATCTAAGACTAACAGCCTAATCCAAAACTATGTAAAGAAAAAGCATGTTCAAATATGCCACAGTTGATCCAATCTCCTTTAAAATTCGTGTGTACTTGTCAATGCACAAGAATACATGTTTTTCATATTGTATTTTAGTTGTAAAATTAAAACATTTGAAATTTTCATAACTAGCTACAGAATCTCACGATTCTGTAGCTAGTTATTATTTACAAACAGAATCATATTGTATCAATTCAGTCATAACAAAAATAGATGTGATTGAGCAAACAAATATTTTATGCTAATTCAAAGCAAACAAAATCATTTTAAAATCATTCTTGAAATACCATACCTTGGTTTCAGGGATTGGATTCGATCAGGCTATTTTTGAATTAACAATGGCAATGGTCGCCTCTACATTTTTGAAAACAACAGAGCCTATGGTCTTCTGCCTTTCATCATTATCTAGCAATCTGTCATTTTTTTTGGTTAGCACATTTACTCGGTCCTCCAAGGACTTGATTTGGGATTGGAGCAAAGGGACGTCTGCATAATATCGGTCGAGCCACGACTTCCATTCATTGCACTGTGGTTGATCAGGTTGTGCATTCACAGGTGAGGAACTTCTTAATTGACCATCAGTTCCTCTGTCAAGTTTGATCCCAGGGTATTTAGGGTCTTCCTTAAGACACAGCAGGAGGTTCGTCACATATTCATAGGGATTGGATGAACAAAGGCCGTGTGAGTATGGATACTCCTCGGTTAGAAATCGTTCGATTTTGGAATCTGAATCTTCACTCAACAAAATTGGTTTTTGGTCTATGTTTTGTTTAGGTTTATTGTGAGCGCACCGCGAAACCCAGTGCGCAGCCTTCTTACCTTCGTAATTGATGTCATTGTAGCTTTTACCCTTTTTCTTTGCAGACCTCTTAACAGGTTTAGCACTGTCTTTTAGACATGATTCAGGTAGGGTGTCGGGTAGGGCATCGTTCGGGTAGGTTGAGGGTTCAATAGAGGGCATAGGAGGGGGAATGACAGGACCGACAAGGGTTTCTGTAACAACTACTTTTTCAACTTGTCCGATTTCAGGCATGGAAAAACCATTTATGAATAAGAAAGCTTCCCAACAATCGCCACTCAACCTCAATTGATGAATCACGATAATTTTAATTAAATAGTGGTGGAAGAGGCTGGAGTCAACTTTCTCCCTCTTGAAACGTTTAGCCATTTTATACAAACTTCGAAGGAGGAAATGTGGCATATTTAAGGGGAAATCTATGAAACTCATGAGCAGCCGGAGGTGGTATAGGAACTCTAAACCATATCTACCCTTGCATGTAATGAACTGCTTGATAATAGCTGATAAATCATGCCATCAAGATTTAAGAGCTGTAACCGGCATACCTTTGTCACAACTGTTGATTTTCCTTGAGGTAAACAACAACGGCCATGGTACTTCATCAACCTTCAAATTTTTAAACCATTTTTTCCCTTCGGTTGGCAGACCAGTGGCTGAGCTGAGGAAATCCTCATTCAATTCGAGTTGGATGTCCTCAACTTTGGCCCTGCAACCATCGAATGTAAGTGCAAATTGCTGAGCGACTGCGAGGTTGAAACCCTCAAAATTCTCAACAAAAACCCTCCAACCATTCCTTTCTAGGTCCTCTCAGGCATTATCAAACATCAACAAAGTTTGGACGCCGTTGGGCTCGATTCAGACTACAGGAGCCATAGAAAATAACACAAGATCAACAGGGTAATCGGTGAGGGGGTTTGACAGGGTAGACACAGAAACATTTTCCCACAGCTTACCCAAAACAAGCAAAGGCAACCCGAAATGCAAGACAGAGCATTAATGCTTATGCGTGCGAGGGTGGTGGAGTAAATTGGGACCATGCAAAAATATCATGTCGGGTTGTACAATCGACAACGCCTTGGTAAAATGTTTCATTCAAATCACAATAGTGTATATCAAAATCATTGTAAACAACATGTCAAATGAAATATCACATAACCATTGAAAACCATGAAATACATAACTAACAATCGATCCAAATGTTAAATAAACAATGGCGTTTGCACGATTTAAAAGAAACACCAATATGTCGAATATTGCATCAACGATTACATCAAAGACACCAGCATGTCAAATAAATCACGATTCGACCCAAAATTAATGTGTTCAATAAAACCATTGCACCACCGATTTGATCAAAGGCACCAAAATATCAAATAACCATTGCATCAACGAATTTATAAATCAAAACTATATTAACAATAGTCAAATGCAAAGTGAGTGGTGGTTTGGTGTTTTGATAGATGTGTGACAAGTGGTGAGTTGGAGGTAAAAGAGTTATGACCACATAAACAAATAGGTTCATAACAATCCAAAAAATGCAATCAACATGAATCCCAACTGTAGGTTTTTACGCTTGCAGTCGTGAAAATGAAAACGAAAAGCAGGTATGCGAAAGCGAAAGATAATAGTGTCGTTTTTTTTTTTTAAATTGCGACGAGTATTTAGGGTTCAAAACCCTTGTGTGGGCATCTTGTAAGGAAAATACAGGAATGAAAATGGTTGCCAACACTACCTTGTGAATGCATATTTTCCAATAAAAGAAAAAGGTTTGATGGAGCTAAAAAAAAAATGTTCTTTTATTTTGAGTAAACCTTGATCATGATGAGGTCTTCTTTTAGCATTGGATAAGAGGATACATTTAAAGCTATAGTCCAATAGATTTTCATAATCTTTCCTTGTAACTCAAGAAACATGCATGTCTTTTTAGGGTGGAACTTTTGGTGGGGTTCAGAAAAGTTATTTCATGGCATAAGGATGTGCAAATAATTTAGGTTGGGGGGAGTCTATGATTAGTAGGCACTCAATCAAGCTCATGTTCTTTTTTACTTATTCAAATTTTTGCAAAAAGTACAAAAATTGAACTGAGGATATCTTTCAATCCACAAAATGAGTATTCAAAAAATTTGGAGAGAAACATTTTTGCAAGAGGGAAAAACCCACAAAATTGTTCACACACCCAACTCATAAAGTTTGAGAAATTAAGCATAGTCACCTACAACCATTTTTTCTTTATCTCAAGATCCGTGGTGTGGGTATCTCCAATTTTTGGTAAGGAGAAGCAAAAATGTATTCCCAAAAACCCCACCAAAAATCTCTATGAGGTTAGAAAGATAAAATAAGAACTCAAGGAGACAAAAATCCTTGAAGATCATATCAAGATAGAAAACTCAACCTTAAAATATAATATTACAAAATTGCATAAGGACAAAGAGCAACAAGAATCTCAAAAGAATTTGTCGGCAACCAAAACAAGAAAATGGTATATGTAGAGAAGGCTAAGAAGAATTAAGATCGAAAGACTGAGAAATTTTTTGGATAAGGATAGAAGTAGACAACGAAAATCCTTGGGATTGAACATTTTGATAGATGCCTCAGAAATAACTTAAGAAGGAAGGGGACACCATTTTGAATTTTTTTTGAAGGGAGAAAATTCATTTTGGTTGAATGAGGACATGTGATGCAGGAGCATCTCTCCAACCCAACCACACACCAGCAAGCTAGCACATCAAAGCGTGCATTCAATGGAAGGAGAGAGGTGTAGCCCTCTTGTTTTTCAAATTTTCAAATTGTATTAAATGTTGTAAGGCTGATAGAGCCAAAAGCCATGCATGTGCGCAGGCTTTAGATAAAGTTTGCCTTAAATGGTTGTAAGGATGAGATCTAGATCCGATTCGGACTAGACAGCCATTCAATGTAATTGAATGTAAATTAATGAGAGTTGATGAGGATGGAGGGAAGAGCTCGAGGAGCCCCCTTTTGTAAAAATATCCTTTGTATCTATAGAGAGTAGAGTCCGTAGAGTCTATAGAGAAGAACATAGAGAGAATAGGGAGAAGAGAGGAAGACGTGACTTTGTTACAGTCCGAGCTCACATTGAAAAGAGGCATTTTTCATATTAATACAATCATAGCAGTTTTTCCTGCATGTTATTCTATGTATGTTGATGAATGTCTTTATGCGTTTATGATATGTTGTAGATGTATGTTGGATGTGAATTTGCAGGGATAGATAGCTTTCACTATCTTTTCAGAGTTTTTTGATTCTAGGTCTGGGTTCTTTGTGGTTTCATGCAAGGTTGCATGACAAAACATTGTGGGTTCTGTAAGCCAGCGCATAGAATGCACCTCTAAATTCTGCGGAATTTCAAACGAAGATGTGCCAGGAGGGTGCACCAGAGGAAGTCATTGACTCAAGGAGGAAGCCTCAAGGTTCTTGAACACCTTGAAGGAGGAACTGTTCAGAGGAGAGCACAGAGAGGAGAAGCAGAATTGCTGAGAATTCTGTAAAGGCTTTGCCAGGAGGGAATTGAGCAAATGCACAGGATTCATTAACGAGAACTCTATTTCGAGTTCGGTGAGAAGACAGAGTTGTTGAGGATTCTGGAGAACTCTGCTAGGTGGGCATTGAGTTGGTACAAATGTGCATAGAAGGAACTCTTGTTTGAATCCATAAAGAAGGAGAAGTGTAAAGGAGAAAGACACTCACAGAGTTGTTGAATACTCTGTTGGTTCAGCAAGGAGTGCTTGAGTAGGAGGTTTCCAAGAGGGCACCAAATTCCCCTTTGAAAGGAGAGAAAAGGGTTGAGGTCCTTAGAGGTTCAAGTTCTAAAGCTCAGGAAGGATAATGTTGTTGTGCACAAAGTAAAAACAAAGTGAGAAGAAGGTCGAGAAACCCTTTGAGGTTTCACAGTCGACAAATCTTAGGAGGGATAGCATTCCTAGAACACAGGCATATCCAAAGGAATTGAGCTCACAGAGGAAGAAAAGGTCGAGGAATTTGAATCGTTTGAAATATTCCAAGGCTCGGAGAGAACGTGTGCTCAAGAAGGAGCAATAGTAGCTGTTGGATCAGTACTGAGAGGAGAAGATCTGGACCGTTGAATCTATGTCCAGGCACACAGAAGGAGAGAGCGCAAGGAGGCCAGATTTGAACCGTCAGATCTAGCACCAGTACCCGACAATCGTTGGATCAAGGATACGGGCATGGGTTTTAATCCCTGGGAAGCTGCACAGAAGGGTAGAACGGACAACAGAAACTTCGAGGGAGAAGTGTTGAGTTTCCGTGAGCCATCGGATCTAGAAAAGATGCGCGAGGTTTAAACCTCGTAACAACATAAGGAAGAGGACTCGTCGAGTCCCGAAAGAATCAAGACCATCCATTTTGGAGGACAAGTGGTAGGGATCTGGATCATCTCGCGAATTTGGGTATCACGAATGGGGAGGCAGAGTTCTTTGCACTTCAAACCCTCGAGTCACGAGATCGTGATTCGACCTGAACTGTCGATCAAGGAGGAAGGAGAGCTGTGAGATTTGGCACCTCACTACATCATGTATCGAGGTTTTGGAGGGTGAAGGAGTTGCACCTTGATCGCTGAAGCCACGAAGTGGCGAGCGCCAAGGGCGCGTACGAACACGTGGCACATCCGTTAGGTGGGGTTGCAGGGTTGACAGGTGGCATAACAACAAGCACCCAAAGAAAGGCGGAAGTAGGTGACAGGTGGCGTACACACATCACCTTGGAAGGAGCAACCCATCTTTGAACTTTCATGTCTCAAGGATTCGTAAAGGAGGAGAACAAGGGCTCAATAGTCCAACTCGCGAAGTTGAAAGTTGCGAGTAGTACTAGCACTTAGCCCTAGCCGATGGTTATGTGTGGAAGGCACTAACAAGAAGGAGCCATACCCCTATCGCATCTCAGGTATCGGTGTTTGGAGAAAGAGGAGTCGAGGGTCTACAACTCATGAACTCGCAAGTTGAAAAAAGCGCTTACCCTAAGACTCTGTTGTGGTCGCATGGAGATGTAAGGCTCGCACCTAGTGCACATTGTGCAGGTGGGTTTTTTGTGAAGGACCTGGGGATCAGATTCATGGGGTTCCAGTGAGGGCCCGAAAGAACTATTTCAGTTATGTGGAGGAGAATTTAGAATGATCTTGTGTGGATCTCAGCCAGAGGGTCGGGGGTTCTGCGTCAACATGAAACATCTTCCATATGGGGGAGATGTCGAGTTCTCAAAATAGACTTATTTTGTCACAGTTCTATCTTATACTCCCATTCACAACCTGTACCTATGCCTCATTTACATTACACTTTACTCCTTTTTCCCACTTAAACATGCTCAACTACAAAATATATGCATTGAAGAGGGTTACACGTAAAATTTTGTATTCCTATGTGTGTTCCATATTTCTTATTGCAAAATTGATTTAATTAATCATTATTTTAATGAGTAGCTACATAGAAACTCATATTTACAGTTTTGTTGCCATTACTCAGACTAGTTTTTGTAGTTGATTTCTATATCTACACGATTGCAGTCGGCATGGAAGAGAACCATGAAATATGGGAATCATCAAATAGGTCTACGAAGCTCATCCACTTGTCCAATTGATCTATGGATCTTCCATCATGGAGTAAGGGTGAAGTCAAACCTACTTATGACAGAACAAAGAGATCATTTTGCGGGGTCGATGGTGAGCAGATGAAGGCGAATATTGAATATAAGATAGATGGGTTTTGTGGAGGAGGAGGCCATTTAGCTTCTACTATGATGGTTTCCTCAAAATGTGAAGTGTTTGGGAGATATGATTATATCTTCATAACTAAGTTTTCCATATTTTATATGTGGATGTTTTTTTCTAAAGTGTCAATCAATGCCAAATCACCCATGAATCAAATGCGATAATTTCATGCATATCTATCATAAAATTTTCTCCATGTGGGTCAATGAAATCTCCTTATCCAACCATAATTATGATAAGATCATATTTTCAAATATACATGATATGTTTTGTAGTTAATATGTTATACAAATTCGTAGGCTTTGGATCTGAAGGGATAATTGTAATGTTATATAAACCACAACTTGGAGCTTACGAGGGGAGATGGAGGAAGGATGTAATGTTATTGTTTTGGCGTTGATGTAACACAATTCTAAGCATAAATAAAATACTATTGATTTCCATATTTGTTTCTATATGTTGTGAGTGTTGAGTTAAGCTAGTATAGTAGCATTTTTGTAGTGCAACCTAAACCACGAGGGCCCACTATGTAAGGGTATTTGTTTCTAATTAGATTTCAATTCTGTTCTTTATTTATGCTATATCTTTCATTTTAAATTCTAGTTTGTTGTTTATTCAATTCATCATTTACATTTCTATTTTATGCATGTTCATAGAAATACTATTGTGCATAAATTATTGGTCAAATGAATATTGTCGCATATTCAATTACAAAACTCCTTTATTAAACAATATGATTGAAGCATGTAGTTAATTATTGTTAGAAATCCAATAAGTTAATAATTTAAAGTATTTATAATCATTTATGTGGATTTTATTAAGTCTGTACATTCACTCTGTTTCTATAGCTAATGTAGTGAACACTTTTTCCTTTTTGCATATTAGTCATTCAGGGATAGGTTGGAATCTAAGGCCTAAATATATTTTGCATTACGCTTCATCGTTTTACAATCCCCGTGTTGATAATTTAATGTAGAACATTTCACCTATTGAACAGACTGACACCAAGCACATAGAGGTTCATATGCACTTTATTCGAGGACATATTCAGGATGGAGTCATTGATCTCTAGTTTTTTCCATCTTCAAAGCAGGCGACATACATCTTCACCAAGTCTTTCACCAAAAAAAAAAAAATTCTCATTGAGGGACACACTAGGAGCGAGGGATACATCAGATTAGTATCTCAACATGTTCGCATTATTTTTTTCATTAGCAACATATATTAAAGGGGGGGTTTTGTTACCACTTGGTTTTCCCTCTTTACCTCACTTTTGTTTAGTTTTTTTGCATCTATACTTGTACATGAGTACCTAACATGGCTTCATATTGATGGGATTCATCATTGTGCACACCCTGGTTGTGTTTTAAGGGGGATTTGGGGTTCATGCTCAACTACATACTTAATGACATAGTCATTTTTTTCATTTTTCATACTATTTAAGAGGGATTTTATTTATAGCAGGTCTATTTTTAGTTGGTGGCTATCTATATGTAATACCATGGTAAAATACCATCGTTTTCCAAAACCATGGGACCATAAACCACCATTAGGAAAATTCCTATTTTTTAGGGGAAGAGTGCTTCATTCCTTGATTTTATGGCTAGAAAGCACACTTGAGTGAGAATATTATTCTCCAAAGGAAGTGCACATTACCCATCTTATTCTTGGAGTTAACCCATTTCACTTGTTTACCTATTTTTAGTTACTTTCCATATTTATGAAATTCTCTCTCAATTAGGACTTCAGTTACATTCTTAGACTCTACTCTTATTATAGAAGAGTTTTTCTATTATGGAATGCATGTTGACTTCATGTAAAGCTCTCACTGAGTTGACACCTATATTTTTGACCTTTTTTTATTATCCACAATTTTTTACTTTAGTTAATTGTTGCTAGTGAGAATGGTTTCTTTTGTCACTTGAGCATGCACATGGGAACCCCAACCTAGTGTGCATTACTCCTCTTGTGGAGAGTTCTATATATTATACTTGTGATCAAGGGTTAATACAATGTGATTCAAGTTGGTTTCTTAGTCTTTTATGTGTGAATATTGATTCTATGTTTCTCTCTCCTCTCTTTCTTTTGAAATTAACTATTGTATTATTTCCTACTCACAATTAGATCTTGGAGTGTGGTTTAATCCTACATAATTGCCAAGAGGGTTGACTCACATTAGAAGTAGTGGCCAACACTCACATACACTCTAAACGATGTGCAATTTGTGATAACTTTGACTTGTGTAGAGGAATAACGAGATGTGAGAGGCATGTGGGTGAAGTCTAGGAATATTTATCCCTCTATGTTTGGAAATGAGAGGGATGAAGAAAATATTGGGATAGGAGATTTTCAATGGAGGATTAGGTAATGAAAAGGAAGATAATAGGCTCAAATTTGTAGGCAAAATCTCTAAAAATAAATAAATAAGCAAATGTAATTTGAAATTATCATGGAAAATAACAATTAGAGGTTTGAAGAATTGGAAGAGAAAGTAAATATGGTACAAAAGAGAATTGTAAAGCTATAAAACATGGAGATCTTTATTAATAAATGGGTCCTTTTAATCTTTTTGTGAGGTCATTTAAATTTGATCATATGATGATAAAAAAACAAAACAGATTACAACAAGAACTAGGAAGAAAAAGACATTAGTCAACCAATCATTAAAGGTTGGCAGCAAGCAATAAGCCCTTCATGTATATGATATCTTTTAAAATTTATATATTTTAATGTTTTATAAAGTTGTATTTCTATTAAATGTCTTAATTAAAAGTAATACTAGTATAATTAGTAGATAATGGTTTTAAAATTTTGAAACTTTTTTAATGCTCAAGACAAATAACTAATATGTATTTTTTATTATTTTATTAAAGGATTTAATCATAACTAACTTTTAACTTTTAATATAACTAACATGTATTTATTATTATTTTATTAAAGGATTTAATCATAACTAATTTTTAATATAAATTATCCATTTTAGAGGAAAAAAATATTTATGCAAAAATTAATAAATTTGTAATTATTCTTACTTGAAAGTAGACAAAAACATATACACATAATTAAATGTATGGTTCAAAGTTCAAACTTTCTTGTTTATGGTTCTTTACATTTCCAAGAAAGCGATCATTACAACTTGTTATATTTACAATTTTCGTCAAACAAATGCACAAACAAATAGAAAGGAATGGGACGACATTGAGATTCACGAGAAAAATGAAAGGCGTTATTTATGCGAAGAGTGTACCCTAACATTCCATTTATTATTCATTAGAAATTAGATCACGTAACAAAATATTTATTATGAAACAACTTCTTTTATTACCACATTGAAATATTCCCTCATATCTGAATTTCTATTCAAGTTCAAAAGATGGTGGATTTATAGAGAAACCTCCATCTTAATAAAATGNTGTGTGTGTGGATATCAATAAAGTGATTATAATTTAAATTTATTTTTGATGAGTTAAAAGTTTGTTTTTACAAGTTAATGATGTGGCCAAATTTTCTCTTTTATGTGATGATATTGATTCTTGTTAAAGTCTTGAGATTGTATCAACAAAAAATGGACATGTGACTTTGAACATTGAAAGCTTTTTTCGACATTGAAAAAAAATGGATACACAAACTCAACTCATTTTGTAGTCAATCCAACTCAGTTTAGATAGTGGTCTAACCGATTAATTTATCTATGCTTATCATATATATAATGATATTTTCTATAATGGATTCCTGATATATTTTTTATTAGTGTGAAGGATTTGCCTTCAGTCCATGGTTACCATGTCAAGAGAAAGTTGGTCTGCATTATCCAATTGAAAAAATAATAGACAAGGATTTCCTACTTCATTGCTAAAGTGCGATGTGGCGACATGCCATGCCATGTTGGTAATAGGTATGGACATAAACTTACCCAAAACCTAGTAGACCATTTTGTTGCATTATAATTCCTTGATAACAATAACAAAGGACATTAATAAGTGGAATAATGTGTCTAAGGTTGTTGTTAACAGAAATGTTAACAAATAATATTATCCTTTCTCTCTGCTATATTTTTCTAACAAAATGATGGAACTCCAACGATAGGGGGGAAATAGGCCAAGGAAAGTGAACTAAAAAATGGGAACATAAAGCAATTAGAATTAGATTCATTGATTGAGTGACATTGATGTATAAACTACTGTGGATATTCCACTAGAACAATTCGTCACAACAAATCTAATAAAATATTGAAAATCTTTACTATTAAGGTTATTTTTCCATTAGATATCTAGAATATTTAGTTATTGATTTTCTACTTATGCATGAAATGTATAAAATGAGGAAAATAGAGAATAGTCAAATACACTAAAACCATCCACAAAAAAACGCAATATATGACCTGAGAAACCCAATATGGGAGAGAACCCAAATAGAAGGTGAGACTTCTCTACTCTCTTTTCTCTAGTACGTAAATGATGCAAGTACAAAGAAATATGCACTCTTTGTGGAGTTTCGTTTGACCTGCGGCCTATATGGATTCTACTAAATCTCTCCCCCTCTATTATGCTCATAGATTACCACTCTCATATGTTTTGCTTAGCTATGGAACAAAATACCATGCAAAAGAATGGCACCCCTTCTCCTCTGAATGGCTCGGTATTTAACATAGCCTGATAGACATTTAGGGATAGTTTTTGACTTCCTCAACTCTCAATTGTGGTAAGGTTTTGAACCTTCTATAATCATCTTGAATTCATTCATATGGTTAGACCCCATATGCATAAGTAATGGGGGATGTCGTGGCATCCTCTCATACCATGGTGGTCAACACAATAGGTCAACTTGGGGAAGGAATAAGTTTTTCATACGAACTCTGATTGATGCATGATCTACACCGTTGGAAAGGTTTCAGAGTATAAAAATATGTCCAGGGGGTGTGCACAAGTTTTGGACACCAGAACCCCCCAAAATGTTGTTTAATGCCTCAAAATGGCTCTGAAAGGTTTTAGATCCCAATTTTTGAAACTCAGACTTGCCACTTAAAATGACCCTGCAAGCTTATTCCTCCATTTTTTCCACTCTAAAAGTATTGAGATAGATGAAAAATAATGTAATGATCCAATCTATATCATACCTCTGTTGGATTATTGAGAGGGGGGGTAAATCAATAATAGATCAATTTAATCCTTTTTCACCATAAAATGCAAGTGTTATATTAATGTAGCATTATCATTCAATAGTTGTAGAGTAAATAAACAATGAAAAAATGAGCAATCAAACACATACACAATACACCAATGTTTTACGTGGAATCCCAAAGCGGGAGAAAATCACATAATGTTTTTTCTTATATGTCTTTAAGAATTACATTCATTGGAAGCACCAAATTCCTTTTTTTTTTCCAGCTGCAACTGGAAGGAGGCTCCAACCTCGTAATTTCTCAGGCTATAACCTGAGGGAAGCTGCAACTCACCAATTCTATGCTTACAACCAGAAGGAGGCTACAACCCCCTAAGTTATCTGGATACAACTGGAAGGTGGCTACAACCACCTGTCCTTGCCCTATCCAACCTCCCTGACATAGAAGTAGAATGACAGAACCACTGTCACACTATCACTGTGAGATATACTGTTGTAAACTTGTACCAATCAACTTGCACCAAACAACCTGTACCAATAACCTAAACCATACATCCACCATGCATCAACCTGTACCTCAACCTGTATGTTAGGAACCTGAATAAATCTACAAATATAATCACCACAAATACTGAATACAAAATATATCCACAAAGCAAGATAGAGGAAACCACACTTTATTATTACCAAACCCTTGAGGTAGGGAAACACCATACAATGGATCATATTATGGAAGGGATATTCTCCTGTTCACTTGCCTCTTCGAGGGGGAAACCTCCTAATGAGCTTCAACTCATAATACAATAATTCTCTTCATATCCCATTACATTTCTTGAACCCCTTTATATAGTGCTACCATCACCTAAGAACATTCTAGATATAGTGCTACCATCACCTAAGAACATTCTAGAGAAGGAATTTGCTAGAAGTAGAACCCTAAGAAGTCCTCTTACATTTATTATATCTAACTACCTATTTATTATATCTAACTACCAGAATGGACCTTATTTAATAATATAATGGACCTAGTCCACCTTACATTGAATGACCCTCCCACTATTATCACTATGGCCCTTGGGCCCCCTAACTACCTCTCTAGCTACCTTACACTATAATCAACATGTACCATAAAAGTGTGACCAACCTTTCACCAACCTCACACTAAACAACCTATAATCGAGATGTACTATGTACCTATGCATCAACCAAACCTTGCACTTCAACCTCGCATTTTGATGCGAATACGCAGTAATCCATGCACCAAACTCGTATTAAATAACCCGGCCACAATAATATGCTCCAAACAACCTATCACAACAATCTATCTTACTTCAATCTTATCAACCAACTAGATCTACTCACCAAGATCAATCAATTAAGATAGTCCTCAAAGATGTGCATACACAAAGCATAACACAACAACTCATACCAAGATCATGTGTTTCTAATAATATACCAATACAAGTATGTTACATCATCCATAAACCATAATACTACGAACAAGTGCTTCCAACCATATACCAAGTATGTACCAATGATGCATCAATAATCATCAACTATGGCTCATCAGCATACCAACATCATCAACTATACACCTCTGTATGTGCTAACTCATCAACTACTTGTCTCAACCATGTAACCAATAAAATTCTAACCAAAATCCCCATCACTTCTTATCATCCAAATCTGATTTGTAACTCGTATTAGACCTGAAAATATATATACCAAACCTTTTTTAAATTTAACAACAAGAGACTACTATTTTCATCAAACTTTTCTTTAGTCTCACATGACTAGTTTGGATTAGTCAACAACCCAACTTTGAAATAATCATAACTATGTACCAGAATGAATAAATATCTCAAAAATAGTACACAATTTCATTCAGTGAGTTTGATTCTATTCCTCCACTTGTCACTACTTGGAACCTCTCTTTAAAAGGAGTTATAGCAAAATGGTATACCTTGTTGAATCTTGGATTATTCTAGAGAAAGAACTTGTAGAGTTTTCCCTGCACGGAATATTTGTTCTATGGATATGAAAATTTTGGGCTAATGTAATAATTATAGAATGTACTCTAACCAACACATTTACTTACCACCATATTTTATGAATATGTTATGACATTTTTACCCTGAAATGACTGCTTTAGACTAGTTTCGTGGACTAGGCCACAAACCCTATTTTCCACGGAGTGTAACTCCAAAAAGTTATCATAATGACCACTGTAAGCTGAAATTCATAACACATCTACTTGATATGTTTTCTAAATTGTCTATAAATTTCACGGTATGCATCATTCTATAAAAATATTTATTGAGAAAATGGTGAGATGACCAGAAATAACATACCTCAGAAAGCATCATCAAAAGAATTATCATCCCTTTGAATTTTGGCCTCTTTACTTCACCTTATCTTTGAAATTTGGCTCATATATCCCTTTGGTTACCCCAGTCAAATGTAGATATTTAATATCTTCAATTGTGATTAAAATGAGAGAGTATGGCCCTTATTTATACTTTCATGTAGCCTCAAGGGGTTACCTTTAAACCATCTTAACCCACTTTCCTTATTTTAGGGTTAACCAACTTCTCTAACCACTTGTCCAATTGATAATTTGTATCCATTAAATTTATTATTTTAAATAATTTATTTGTATCCACTTTTACTTATAGTACACTCATCACTTCACTTTTACCCCAAGTGTTTTCCTTCTAACCATCTTAATCCACTTTCCTTATTTTAGCTTTAACCCACTTCTAACCACTCTGTAAGTTGGTAATTTATCCATTAACTTTATTATTTAAATAATTCATTTGTATTCACTTTTACTTATATTACACCTACTTCAATTTTATTATTTACCTTCCTTCTAAAATCTTTTTAAACCACTTTGACTAGTTTGACCTTTGGGGCTTCTGTGAGGACTCAGCAGGGTTCTCCAACTTCACATGGCCATAACTCTAACTGTGAGAGGGAGTTATGTGATGTCTCACATACCACCAGAAATAGAACTATACCATCCATATAGAATAATATTTCCTGCAAATATATCAAAACTCATACCATTATCCACCAAACAAACTTTGGTCCACATTACCCAAACCGAAGTTCTCCAACTTCTCATGGCCATAACTCTAACCGTGAGGAGTTATGCGGATGTTTCATGTATACCAATGGAAATGGAAATGACATACCATCCATATATAGAATCATATTACCTATAAATATTTTAAACTTCATACCATTATACATGAAACAACCTTGGGTCCATTACCCAAATCTTTGTGCTACCAAAATTCACTGTGACTTTCTCCAAAGTTGACATCAATCACTAAGGGTTGAAATCATACAATATTATCTCTCCACCTGTTGACATCAATGACAACCAACAATCCATACCCCATTGTCCATAAACCTAATCCAACTGTCTGAGAATTTCCCCTTTGGCATTGATGGCAACAACCAACATTGATGGAAACATCTAGTCATGATAACATTCATGCTTATACCTCTCATCAATGTTTCTATCTCTCCCCTTGATATCAATGGAAAAGGGTATTTATATCCTTGGGGCTGCTCCCCCCATCTACATGCCTCTATGCTCTCTCCAAGCATTTACCTTGCATCTGATAAATTTCTCCTACTACCAATGGAAATGTATCTTTCCATCTAGGGTTTATCCCCTTAACTGAACTGTCCTCCGGGATACCCCTCATGACTCCAACTCTTCTCCCGAACCTATATTCCCAACCTCGACTTTTCCTCTTTATAGTGCTTCCTTATGTAAATCTAAGACATATAAGATAAACATTCAAAAAATAATTCATTTTGGAGTAGAAATTACCGTAGTCTCGCAAAGATACTCAAAGGCTTCCCGTAAAGCAGTCTTGTAAAGATGTTTGCCACTTGATATTTTGTGCCCATATTCAACTTATGATGTCTTCAAGTAACCTATTACCGTAGAAAGTGATACCTTTATTGGAATGTTCTTTGTCTCGGAGTGCATCAATCGGTTTTTTGAGTTACTGATGGTGCTTTTATTATTATCACAATAGATTGGAAATGGACTCATCATACTCAACCTATATCTATCAAATTTTGTTTCATCCATAGAAACTGTATACAACATAAGCTGCCGTAATATACTCTAAGTCAGATAAGGATATCATGATTGTTTCTTTCTAACCATGATACTAAACACTCATCCAAGTAGAACGTGCTTTCTCCATCGGGTTCTTGTTGTTCATCAATGAAACCTCGCCTAATCGGTGACTCTTATGTAGGAAATAAGTGATATAATTCTTTCCTTTTGGATACATTATCCAAACTCTTTGTTCCTTTGAGATATCCTAAAATCCCATTCATTGTTAATACATGTGATTCCTTTGGTGTTGCTTGAATGTGCCACTTGTCCAATTGTTTGCATTACATATGGTCTAGATAAGTTAATACATATAGTAAGATACCAATCATTGAAGTGTATTTCCTTTGTTCTCAGAGACTTCGAATCATCATATATTTTCAACTTGAAACTGGTTGCATAGGAGTGGTAACTGGTCATAATCTTCCATTCTGACCCTCTTTATCATTTCTCCGATATACCTAGTTTGAGAAACAAAAATTTCTAGGGTTGTTTTGATGTATCTAAAGACCCAAAAAAGGATAGTTCTCTCAAGTAATGAAATTTCAAATTCATTATGCATGTCCTTTGCAAATTTATGGCTTAACCTATCATTGTAATTTCCAAAACAATATCATCAACATAAATTTCAATTAACAAAATACTACCTTGAGTTACCTTTGATGTAGAGGTTGTTGCCTACACTTTCCATAGTTCATATAGAGTTTTGTCATTGTTGTTTCGAGCATTACTCTCTCTTTTGAATGTGAACTTTTGTATGTAATCGATGTGTCCAAAAAATATCTACACTGGAATCCATTAGCATTGTTCCTGAGCTATTTCCTTGGTAATTATCATCCATTATGATAATGTTCCTTTGTTCCCCAAATCCACTTCCTCCAACCACCTATGAATCCATGCTCTCATCCACTTTCATATATCCGTCCAAACCTGCAAATTATTCTTACAAATCCATATCTATCCATATACTTTTCAAGACTCTACTTGTGAAACTGTCTATAATGTTGGACCCATTTATCACCATACTATCATGAAGTCTTGATTAATCTATCATATTGTACTTCTTTTAACTAACTTCTCTGAATATGTCTTCTTCAACCATGTAAGTTTCTCGGTTGATGGTTCTTGGTCTATCACAACTATCGCAAAGACTCCCTCTGTCGGATAAATTGTAGGGTGCGTATTAATTGGATAGACTTCTAGATCAACCTAGATCTAGAATAAAATAGGACATGACACTCTTCTGTTGTAGTCATTGAATCTACTACTAAAAAGGAATGAGTGACATACCTTTTAAATCACTCCTTTAGGTCTCTGTTGTTCCCGCTTCACCCGGTGTTTGTGAAATCAGTCCAAGACAACACAAACCAACCAAACCAAATATGACAAAGTATATTCAATGTCAACCTATGCATATGATCAAGGAATTAAGTGCACAAAATAAGAGGATTTTTATGGGAAAGGGACATGCCGTATTATATTAAATGAAGTAGAAGATACAACCAAATCGCTTTGATGTCACAAGCTTCTTTGTTGGATTAATGAGAGGGGGTGAATCAAGAAGGTGTAATTATACTCATTTTCTTCAAACAAGCTATATCAATGTATAATTACATTCAATAATGAGCGCATAAATAAACAATCACACACATACACAAAGACAATCTTGTTTTACATGGAAAATCAAATCCCAGAGAAAACCAATCAATGTTTTTTCTTATATGTCTTGAAGAATTACATTTATTGGAAGCACCAACTCCTTTTTGTTTTCTCAAAATACAACCTGAAGGAAGCTCCAACCCCTAGTTTCTTAGGCTACAACTTGAGGGGAAGCTCCAACTTCACCCTCTCTCGGCTACAAACTGTAAGGAGGCTACAACCCCAATGTTCTTTGGTTACAACCAAGGTGGCTACAACCACTGCCCTTGCCTGCCCCGCCACCCTCGGGGTAGAAGTAAAATTATGGAACCACTATCACTATCACCGTGAGATATATCAAGAAACTGCACTAACAATCTGAACCATGCATCAACCTCACTTCAACTCAGAATCAACCTCAGTATCTATAAACAAGTGCATCAAATCATGTACCAACCATCAGAATCAACTTGTACCATAAACAAGTGCATCCAACCATGTTCGCATACCAATCATGTGTCAACTACTCATCAACTATGACTCATCAATATGTACCAACATCATCAACTATGCAAATCTATGTATGTGTGCTAACCTTATCAACTACTTGACTCAACCATGTACTCATGAACAAAACCAAAAATCCCTCATCAATTTCATCATCCAAATATGATTTGTAGCTCTAATAGACCTGCTTGTATATGATCACATTCTTTCAAACCTTCCTAACTTTTTGTAAACAACAGTAGACTAACATTTTCATCAAACTTTTTTCTTTTTAGTTTTACATGCTTAGTTTTGGATTAGTCAACAACCTATAACTTGAAGTACCAGATTTGAACTCTAGAATGTATAAATATCTAAAACTCATACAAAATGTTCTTTTCAAGCAGGTTTCTTTATGTACTACTTTCTCCAAGTCTCACTACTTGAACCTCTCAGAAAAAAGGAGTTATAAATAAAAAATGACATACCTTATTGAATTCTGATTATTCTAGAGAGTGTCCTTGTAGAGCGTGCCCTGCACAAAATATTTGTTGAATTGATATGAAAATCTTACATAGCATAACATAGACTATACCATAACCATAAAATTTGGTCTCACTCAAATTTAGATCTGTTATGAAGAAGTTATGACGTTTTTACTCCAAACACCGATTTTGGACTAGTTTCGTGGACTTGCCACAAATCCTATTTTCCATGGAGTGTAACTCCAAAATTAAAACTAATTCACAAGCTGAATTTTTACCACAGATACTTGATATGTTTTTATCACTTTCATATCAATTTCATGGTCTGAATAATTATAAAAAAAAATTTATAGAGAAATTGGTGAGATGACCTTTTAAATAACATACCTTAGAAATCACCATCAAAAGAATTTATCCCTTCCTGCATTTCATTCTCTTTCTTCATCTTCACTCAGAATTTTAGTTTAGATATACTTGGTTACCTGATTAAGATAACATATATATTCAATATGTTCAAGTGTAATTCAAATGAGAGCCTTGCCTCATTTATAATCTCCAAGTAGCTTCCTTTAAAAGCATCTTCTAGGTCACTTGACCCACTTCCTTCCCATTTTAGGGTTGGGTCCACTTCTACCTCGACAAATTTATTATTGAAATAATTTGTTTTGGATTCACTTTGAATTATTTGAATAATAATACACTCATCAATTCACTTTATTATTTACCCTTTTAAAAATCTCTTAAACCATTTTGATTACTTTGACCTTTTGGGGCTTATGGATGACATATGAGGGTCTCCAACTGTATTACAACTTCAAACCGGTGGAGGGAGTTATGTATGCTCCTACATACCACCAGAAATGGCATGACATGAAATATCCATATAGAATACAGTATTATCTAAAAATATATCATAACTCATATTGTTACCCATCGTAAAACAAACTTGGGTCCATTACTCCAAACCGGGTTCCAACTTCTCATGGCCAACCTATAACCGTGAGGAATTATGTGACGCTCCACACACCACTAGAATGACATGACAAGCACTATACATATAGGATATTTTCCATAAATTCAATTTCCCTTCCATCTCATTATTCCACAATTAAGAATGGGTTCTTTTACTCCACAGCCGCCTTCCCATAAGGGTTTTCACCCATAAGGGGAATTCACTTGGAGTTAATCCATATTTACTTCTTATCAACCATGACCAAACAATAATGATTCCATTTACATCAAACAATATTAGTCCATTAATTAAACCTTTGTGCTAATGGGTTTTCTTCAAGGGTTGATATCAATGACAACCAACCTTAATTCCTCAACAATATTCCCCTTTGGCATTGATATCAAACCTCATGCACATCAAATCATATCACCTTTATGCTCCCCTAGAACTATGCCTTTGTCTTCTGTATCTGATAAATCTGCTCTCCCTCGAACCATGCCTATGTCCCCTGCATATGATAAATCAAGCCCCCCGAACCATTCCTTCCGTTCCCCCTCTGCATCTGATAAATCTCTCCCTTTATTACCAATGGTAAGCAGAGTATTTCCATCCTGGTTGCTCCCCTCGATAAGTTTCCTCCCATGGTGCTTCCTCATGTACATCTAAGACATATAAGATAAGCATTCATTTTTGGAGTAGAAATAACTCCAAGTCTTTGGCTTAAGATATTCAAAGGCTTCCTGTAAAAGTGGTTTTTTAAAGATGTCTAACACTTGTTATTTTGTTCTACATACTCAACTCATGTTCTTTTTTCTGCAAACTCCCAGAGAAAGTGATACTTGATCGAATGTGCTTCATCTTTGAGTGCATCACCTGGTTCTTTGATATACTGATGGCAATTGTATTATTATCACAACATATTGGGAATGGGCTCATCATACTCAACCTATATATCTCACAAAGTTTGTTTCATCCAAAGAACTGTACAAATATGTTGTTGCTGCAATATATTATGCCTTGGTTGTATAGAGATACCGATGATTGTTTTTCTTAGTCATGATACCAAACACTCACCTAAGTAGAATGTTTCTCCACCGGTGCTTCATCAATCAGCCATCAATACAACCTGCCCAATCTGGATCCGTGTAGGCAATAAGTGATAGATCTTTTCCTTTTGGATACCATAATCCAAACTCTTATGTTCCTTTGAGATATTCAAAAATCCTCTTTTACTGCTACTGGCATGTGGATTCCTTTGTTCTACTTTGAAATCGTACAATTCGGCCCAATCAGTCAGACATACCGGTCTAGATGTCGCCACATATAGTAGGTTGCCAATCATTGACCTATATTTCCTTTGATCTGTAGACTTTGGATCATCATCTTTCCCCTCAACTTACAATTGGTTTGGTATGGGGAGTGATAACTAGTTTGTAATCTTCCATTCTGAACCTCTTTAGTATTTCTCCGATATACTTGGTTTGAGAAATAAAACTCTCGTTTCTTTGATGTATCTAAAGTCCCAAAGAGAATGATAGTTCTCCAAGTAAAGACATTTCAAATTCATTATGCATGTGTTTTTTGTAAATTTGGCTTACCCTGCCATCATCACTACCAAAATAATATCATCAACATAAATTTCAATTAATAAAATATTGCCCCTTGACTTCTTACCTTGATGTAGAGGTTGTCATTCGTGCACTTCCTTTTTGAACCCTACCTAATGTAGATACTTTTATCTAGTCTATACCATGCTCTAAGAGCTTGTTTTAGACCATACAAGGCCTTCTTTTAATTGATGCACATAATCAGGTTCTCGGACAACCGGAATCCTTCTCGTTGTTCATCAATTTCTTCTAATTCTCTATTTAGAAAGGTTGATTTTACGTCCAACTGATGTACTTTAACATTTTTGGACCATGTATAAGCTAAAAAGTAAATAGATTGCTTCCATTCTTGCAACTGGGCAAATGTCTCTCTTCAAAGTCGATTCCTACAACATGTGCATATCCTTTACATGTACCAATCTTAGCTTTGTTCCTGGTAGCCTGCCCATCTTCATTAAATTTATTCCCAAAAACCCATTTTGAAACGGGACACATTCTTATTCTTTTGTCTTGGAACCACCCCAAGTGTCATTTTTCTCATTTGATCTAATTCTTCATCCATGGCCTTTATTCCAAAAATTCATCCTGTCGGGTTTCCAAACAGCTTGGTTCAATTGTAGATAAGAGTGCTAGGTGTGTTTTGTTCCTGTGAATGGATTTTTCTTTCAGTCTCAACTCCCATCTTTGTTTCCACACTCTAATCCTCAAGGATGATTCTTCTTTACTCGCTTTCTAGGTGTCTTTGGAGATACTTGTTGAACTTGGATCTTCTACTCACGATTCTCTTCATGTTCATGTTCATCTTCTTCTTTTCATCTTCTTATTCAAAAAGTTGTCCATTGATTTTTTCTCTTTCTTTGATTCCTGTCTGCATGTTTCATCAATTGTTACGCTTTTGATCTTTCCACAACTTTTTTTTTAATATTAGATTGTAACATCGTATATTTCCTTTGTACTTGAGTAACCAAATAGTATTCATTTGTCCACACGTAGAGTCAAACTTTCCCATTCTCATTATCTTTTCTTTTGATGTAGCATTTGTTTCCAAAAACTCAAGTGCTTCACATTTGTTGGTCTTCCTTTCCATAGCTCAGAGGGGATTTTTACTGTTGTTTCTGAGCATCACTGCTTTTGAATGTGGAAATACTATAGACCGCCTATGTCCAAAAATATCTGCCAACTTTGAAATCCATTATTGTTTGAGCCATTTTTTTGTAATGTCTCCGTTTCTTTCTTCTCTAACAACTCCATTCTATTGAGGTGTCCTAACTATCAAGAATTTCCTTTATTCCATGATTGTTGCAGTAGTCCCATAAATTCCTTTGAGGTGAATTCCTCCTCCATTATCTGATCTTAAGCATTTGATTCTGAATCCATTTCATTTTCTTTTCAACCATTTCCTTGTACATTTTGAAATTTTCAAAAGCTTTTCACTTGTTCTTGAGAAAGAAAACTCCAATCATTCTTGTATAATCATCAACTAATAACATAAAGTATCTCATCTTTTAAGCCTTTTGTTGTAGTTGGTCCAACTAGATCAAGATGCACAATTCTCTAGTGGTGTTTTTGTTGAATATTCTTTTGATTTGAACTCGGTCTTTGTTTGTTTTCCTTGTTGGCAATGCTTGCACAAAAGTGTTGATTGGTTTCATGATCCGAGACATTTCTCTGACCGTTCTCATTTTTGCTGACTTTCACAAGGTTACAAAAATTCATGTGACCCATTATTTTGTACATAGCCAACTTTTCATCTTCCTTTCCTAGACAACACTTTCATTTCCAATTTCACTTAACACATATATGTTGTTGAAGTTCTTGGTACAGAAAACTTCCATTCAACCTTCTTTTCATTCTACACTTTTATGAATCCAAAGTAACTTTATAACCTTGGTCACACATTTGGACTCACACTTAAATATTATGTTTCATATCTTCACTAGTAGAACATTTTCTCACTTTTCATTCTTGTCTCTAATTCAGACTGTGACTTTTCCAATGATTTGGATGAATCATCATTTCCAAAGAAGACTAATCCATCATCTCTTTCCTTTCAGAATGTAAGAAACTTGTCTCTATCACCTATCATGTGTTTTGAATATCCACTCATCAACATACCAACCACGCTTCTTCAGCTTTTAGCTTGTATGACTATGCATCTCTTCATTGATATTTCTTTCTTATCGATGTCATTTTTGAGGTTCTTGTTTGTGACTCTCACAGGTTCTTTAGGAGGGACTGTCATTCTCAATTTTTGGCCATGTCCAAATTTTTACATTTGTAATATTCCACTTCAAGGTTTCAAAGATTCAAACCTATTGTAACTTCTTTCTTTGTGTTTCACTAGGCAGCCTTTGAATAACCCTTTGTGTATGTCTCTCAAAGTAAGCTATGTTCCTACTGTTAGCTCTCTAATTTCACAACTTTATGTCCAAAATATTATACATAACATAAACCAAAAAATATAGTTTGATACTTAGTAGTTGGAAGATCTTATGAAAGGAGTGCTCCTCATGAATCTTTCTTATTCTTGAGGCCTCAAGCCTATCCTGTTGGATTTTGAAATCTGAATCTTCTTGTTGGAGGGGTGTCCCTGTAATCTCCTTGTATATCCTTTTATCCCCTTTGATTACTATGTATAAATTTTGGATTTGTTTCTTTCTCGTTGTTTGGAGTTTGACTTTTGTTTGATTGTATCCAAGTCCGACTTGTCAAGATAAGATTTTTTACTAATGACACAAGAACCTTGAGCTATTCTACATATTTTCTTTTGAATATCCTTCTTAGTGTGGCACCGCCTGCGTTTCCAATGATCCCTGCCCTTTCTTTCTAGTTGTTCTTTGACTCATTATTCACCTCTTTTATCTTCTTCTATTTGAACCTTCAATTTTTTTTTTTTTTTTTTCTTTTTTTTTTGAGCTTGATCTCTTTTCTATCTAGTTATGCTTGTAGTTTCTTGTTTTCTTCTTTTCTCTTTGATAATCCTATGGTACTCATTAATTCTTCTTGGAATTCAACTTTTGCCTCTCTTTCAATTTTCTTCATATGCTTCTTCATATTCTTCTTCTTCGAGTCTTCTTTATCGTGAGTCTTCACCGCCATGAATAGAACTCTCCCCTGCTTCAATAAAACACCGACTTCATCTTCATCCTGATGATGATGTCTTTGCGCAAAAGTTTTCCTTAAAAACTTCTCTTTGTAGTTCCTTGTACCTTTATATGTCGCCTTTGAGTAACCTTCATCATTTCTTTCTTTCTTATGAGGACATTTGTTAGAAAATGGCCACTATCACAATTAAACAAATTAAAGGAATCTTACCTTTGTACTTGTTGTTTCCTCTTTTCAACTTCCTGATGAATTTGGTCATTTCTTCATCATCTTCCCAGATGTCACCGTTGTTGCTATATTCTTCTTGTTCCTTTTCTTTGTTTGATCTTTTGAATGATTTGAAGGATGCTTATTTTACATATAGATTTTCCGCTCAGTTATCATTTCGTATGATGTGAAGATTCCATGGATTTCATCCATGCTTATTGAGCTAGATCATCTTTCTTCTCTAGAAAAGGATATCTTAGGGTTGAATCTCATAGGAAGAGATCTTTAGTACCTTTTGAACAATTGCATTCTTCAATTTCTTCTCCCAATCCTATGATTTCATTGACTGTTACCCACTCATATGAAGTAGGTTGTGATATCTTCATCTTCCCTTCATTTTTAGTTGTTCAACCGCATCTTTGTAAGTTTGAAGCTTTGTTGCTTTGACTTTTCAATCTTTTATAAATATTATTTCAAGCTTGTCCTAAATATCTTTTTAGCAGATTTACAATGTACAATCCTTTGTGAATATTATACTTAATTCATTCAAAAGTGCATTTATGGCTTTGGAATTATTCTCACCGGGAAGTTTCACTTCTTTTCTCATTTGTTGGTGGAACTGTGGTGTTGTGTATCCATCTGGCTAAACATCATCAAACTTGAAATCCTTTTGTGACTGTGAGTATATGTTCCTCATCCTTATGCTCCAAAAAGCATAACTATCTATCAAACTGGTATTCCATTTTTATAATGAAGTTGGTACTCTCCATGATCTACCTTTCAATGGTTAAACTGATTAATGAACCAAGCCTCGATACCGCTTGTTGGATTATCGAGATGGGGTGAATCAGTAATTGTGTATTTATAATCATTTTTCTTCAAATGTTATACATCAATGTATAATTATTATCCAATAATGAGCAAGTAAGAAATAAACAATCACACACATACACACCCAAGAGTTTTACTTGAAACCGCTTCAACCGGGAGAAAACCATCGAATGATTTTTCTTATATGTCTTGAACAATTACATTCATTGGAAGCACCAACTTCCCTATTTTCTAGTTACAAAATGAAGGAGGCTCCAACCTCTAGTTTCTCAAGTTGTCCTGTGGGAAGCCCAACTCCTCTATTATCTGGCCACAACCAGAAGGATGCTACAATCCCCAATGTTCTTCTGCTACAATCGGAAGGTGGCTATAACCACTGCCCTTGCCCCTGGCCCCACCACCAAGTAGAAGTAGAATGATGGAACCATTGTCACACTATCACCGGAGATATACTGCTATAAACCTGTACCAAATAAATTGTACCAATAATTTGAACCATGTATCAACCATGTATCAACCTCTAATTCTCAACCCTGTAATCAATCATGTACTATAACAAGTGCATCAACCATGCACCAACCTATAATCAACCTATACCATAAAAGTACATCCAACTATGTACCGCATACCAATCATGTGTCAACTACTCATAAACTATGACTCATCAATATGTACCAACATCATCAACTATACACCCATGTGTATGTGCACCAACTCATCAACCACTTGACTCAACCATGTACCCAACATGTACCACAACCAAAGCTCCCTCATCAATTTACTCATCCAAATATGATTTGTATCTCTCAGAATAGACATGGTTTATATGATCACATTCTTGCAACCCTAACTTTAAAACAGAGACTAGCATTTTCATCAAACTTTTCTTTAGTCTCACATGCATAGTTTTGGATTAGTCAATCCTAACTTGAAGTAGTCAAAAATTTGAACCTGTAATGTGGCAAATAATCAAAATGATAAACAACATGGCCCAATGTGTTTTATGAAATTCTCCAAGTGGAACTACTTTGTAACCTCTCTAAAATATTTATAGAAAAATGGCATACCTGTTGGAATTCTGGCTTTATTCTAGAGACTGACTTTGTAGAGCGTGCGTCTGAAAAAATATTAGATGAATGGATATGAAAATATTGCAAAGAATACTACAGACTGTAATTCCCAACCAACACATTTGGTATCACTCAATTTCTATCTGTTATGAAGACGCAGGACGCTTTTTACCTGAAACACTCGATTTTGACTAGTTTTAGGACTCACAAACCCCATTTTCCACTTAATGTAACTTCAAAATACAACGACCCACAAGTTGAATTATTTACCAAAGATATTTTGATATGTTTTCTCACCTCAGAAAGTAATTCTCATGGTCCTAACTTCATAGTATAAAAAATGTTATAGCCAAAATGGTGAGATGTCCTTAAAATAACATAAATTCAGGGAAAACAATCTCATCAAAAAATAATTTATCCCTTCCCTTGTATTTCGGCCTTCTTTTTCTTCACCTTCACCTCATAATTTGGTTTAGATATCCCTTTGGTTACCTCGCACACATATATATATTCACATACCAAGTTTAATTCAAATGAGAGAGCCCTGCCTATTTCTCTATACCCAAGTAGCTTCCTTTAAAAACATCTCTAGGTCACTTGGTCCACTTTCTTTATTTTATGGTTAGGTCCACTTCCTTAATTTATCCATTAAATTTATTTTATTGAAATAATTTATTTTTATTCACTTTGAATTATAATACACTTATCACTTCAATTTTATTTCCTTTTTAAAATCTCTTTAAACCACATTGATTACTTTGACCTTTGGGGCTTCTAGATGACATATGAGGGTCTCCAACTCCTCATAAGGCCATATAACTTGAAACCATGAGGAGTTATGTGGACGCCTACATACCACCAGAAAGGAAATGACATGTACCATCCATATATAGTATTATCTGAAAATATATCATAACTCATACCGCTGTCTATCAAACAAACTTGGGTCCATTACCCAAACCCAGCTTCCAACTCTCATGGCCATAACCTCTAACCATGAGGAATTATGTGTGACGCCCATACCCACCGTAAATGACATGAAAAGCACTATCCATATAGGATATTTTCCCCCCATACAAATTCACTTTCATTCATCCTTACTATTCCACAATTAAGCATGGGTTCCTCTTACTCCACAGCTGCTTCAAGGAGGTCTTTCACCATAAGGGACCACTTTGAGTTCATCCATATTTACTTCTTATCAACCATGAAAAAACAATAATGAGTCATATTTACATCAAACAATATTGGGTCCATTACCTAAACCTTTGTTCTACGGGGCTTTCTTCAAGGGTTGACATCAATGACAACCAACCTTAATCAACATCCTTTCAGTGACCCTTGGTTCCAACAGACACACTTGTTGTAATTTTGCATGAAGAAGATCCAGTACAACTTGATAGAACAAATAGAGTCTTCAAGCTTCTATCCAAGCAGATTTCTCCACACAATTCTTTCACCAATTCTTCATTCAATATTTCTTAACCTTTTCCATGAGAAACCTTTCAATATATAGGAGAAGGAGAGATGGTTAAATGGATGAGGATGATCCCACTAAATCTGAGAAGTCAGTAGGATGCCAACCATGCGAATGCCAACTCATTTTCTAGAAGATTCCCTTATAGAACCTTCGTGAGCTCTCCTCTTTTCCAAGCTTTGAAACAGGTTCACACGCTACCTATAGAGAAGACTGCAAACAGTTCACACCCTAAGTGCGGGTTGCCTGCGAGAATGAAGGATTTTCTCACCCTGTGACATAGGCAGCCTGCGAACTCATCTTAAAAATGTGTTTTTTGGAAGAAGACAAAAGTCACTTTTCTCAAGCAAAAAGTCCTTGTGGGAGCCCAAATACATCACTTGTAGAGACATCACTAGAGTGACCAAAATAATGTGTAACAGAATTCCCCCCAAAGTATGAGGCTGGAACTTGTGACAGCCGAAATAATTTGTAAAATGTGTGTGTGTGTGTCAGAAACAAGGAGCGCACCTAATCGGAAACCTGTAAACACACAAGCATCTGTAGAATATAATACTAGTTCTGAGGTAGGCATTCCCATGCTCAGATAAAAAATGAATGGAATGATAAACATAGGTCATGGCCACCAATCGTACACCATGGATCCATGTCGTCAAAATGCTACATAGCCACCAAGAATACACTGTGGATCTATGTGAGAAGACTTGAATTAAGACATATCCACGTAACATACAAAGTGGATCTATGTGCCGATACAAATCATACATACTCCATCACAGCCTAGATCAAAAACATGAGACCCAGGGTCTTCAATCCCGTCACCTGAAAGTACGAATCCATCCATGCAATTACATGGTAGAAACCACTTGATTACCGGTCATTGATGAAAACCGTTAACAAGTGCGAGGGAAATCACCATTGATGTCAATGACTCCCAAGGCATCGAAGTATAATCTGAATGAATGAGTTGAAGTCGAGCACACGGTGGAATATCTTGATTAGGGATCAATGATGTGAAACCCCTATTGAAAGCGAAGAGACTTGTCATTAAGGCATGCAGGTTCCAAGGTACTAAATGATTTCTATGTCTCATTCCCAGATAATGAGTTGGAGTCGATGGAAAAAGACTCTTCACAGGAGGGCCTTGATGTATCCCCCATCAATGACATGAAATAAGCAACAGATTTTGAGGGTGAAACAAAGTATGAATAAGGGTTGAAACAGACACAGGGAAGGCTGACATAGTAAGAATGGACAACTGCAGATGGATGACTCAATAGAGGGCTTGTTCGAACTTCTCTTGAACATATGAACGACACGACCAAGGACTTGGCAGCACTGAGTCAAATACGACCCAAGATATGACCTTGTAGCAAGTTGAACGAGAGACAAATGGATTTCCCAACTCGGATTCAAATGATGAATAGGGGGTGTCATGTTCAAGAGTGACGCTTACTGCCATTAATACGAATACGAAAACATACCCCTTTCCCAAAATTTTCCCCACCATTTTTGGCGAGTACCTCTTTATTTTTACACAAGCTTTAGGAGGATAACATATGCTTTTCGATGTAAGCCCATCCTTCGGATGAGTCCCTCGGAGTATATTTAACAAACACTAGGAAGGAGTGGTTTGGTCCCATTGCGGGTCTTTCGATGTTTGTTTAACAAGTCCAAGGATAGAAAACTTGGGGGTTTTTCATGTTTTGAGAGTCTAAAAAACACTTAAAGAGAAATCTCCCAGTTCCTTTTTCATAAAAGAGTTCGACGAGTCTGAAAATGCAATAAACTATCGCCTGTCGAACGTTTTCTTTAAATACTTTAACGAGCATGAAAAGAACAAGATCGCTCGACAATCTTTTCGTTTTTATGGAGCGTGAAAAGAACTTAAAGGATACTCCTTTACGTTCGTCGTTTTTGTGTTACCATGATGAGTACGAAAATATGAGAAAAAGTATACTTGGTTACGTTCTCATATATTTTCGAGCGCGAGAATGAACGAAGACTGAGCTCGAGGTTTTTTTTCTAAAAAACTCTAAAAAAGTAGTCGTACATGCGACAAAAAGAAAAAACACCCATACCCCCTCGTTCGGAGTTTGAAGTTGCTATATCTGCAAAAAACCACACTCACAAGGATATTAAGGTATTAGGTTTTATAAACAAAGCAATAAAAATAATATAAAAAATCAATAAAAAATAGTAAAAAGTGAATAAATATGGGTGAAAATGACTTTTTACCATTTCATTGTTACTTTTCCAAAAACTTGTCCAACATACCTCATTTTCCCACAAATATATTATCTCAATTGCGGGAGGCACAAGCAATCATTCGGTGAAGAGTTTCAGCCAACAAGGTAATCTCTTGATTCTCCAACTTTTCAATGGTTTATTTTTTGTTTTTATGGGCAATTTTTAGAGTTTTGAGTTCATTTTAGGGTCAGAACATGCGCTCAAGCATTCTCGCAGGTGGGCCATGTGGGACCTGCGAGAATATAGGATTCTCGTAGGTGGGTTTCAAGGCACCTGTGAGAATCTCACACTGTGCAAAAGTTCCACCTACGGGGGCCGAAAAATGGATTTTAAAGTGAGGTTTTGCTCAATAAAAATTATGCAAGAGTTTAAAACAAGTTGTTGACTTCCCTCTCATGGCTCTTTTGCAGGTGTTTGACCATCATGATGTTGGAATGGAGATAAAAATAACATGAGGAGGAGGATGTGATGTAGGAGCATCGCCAGCAACAAGCGAGCGTGGAGGCGGAAGAGAGATGGGATGAGCACCAACACATTTCAGCACGTTGCAAAAGTGTTTTGGAATGTTTTGAAATAAATGCACATATATTAATGTAATAGTTAAGAGGAAGCACATTTGTATATTGTAAACAGATCATGAGTGATTTTCTCTCATCTATAGTAGGTAGAGGCATTTATGCATAGTTAATGAAAGTGGGTAGATTTAAATTCCAGATTAGACAGTTTAGAGCGTAGGAGGGAAAACCGACTATAGACACCCTCACCTTTGTATCATTGTAACATTAGAGATCACTAAGCATAGAGCAGAAGAAGAGAGTTGTAGCAGGAAGTTGTAGAGAAGAACCCATGTACAGAAGTTTGAATTAATGAAAAGAGCTTTGATTCAGATCCATGGTGTTATGATGCTTTCTGTGTATACATGCTGAATGGTATGCTTATAGTTGTTTATTCTCTCTATTATGCATTTGCTTTAAGATTGTGTGAATGTATGATTTCATGTTGAATGTTTGAATTCTGAGAGAGAGAGAGAGAGATAATGAGTTTCAATTGTTTGTCAACCTGAGTGAGGAGTTCCTACAAGGAATGTAGTGAAATCATCCGCAAGGAGTGCATTGATGGAGGTTAAGAGTTTATCTCTAAAATCTCAGGAGAGATACCATTGTTCTCATTCCTGCAGAAGTGCAGGTGCGACACAAGATTCGTGCAAGGTGTGTGTAGGCCAGTTGAAAGCTCATAACTTATAAACCAAGGGGAGATTTGAAGGACTCCTGTTGTAGAAAAGTGTACAGAGTCGAGAGAATCAGTACCTGGAAGTATTTGAAGTTTGTCGCAAGGAGTGCGTGCAAGAGTCTTATTGAAGATTCGAGTTTGCAAGAAAATATCAGGAGGGTTAGTTCCTTTGAGATAATCAAAGGGGAGATGAAGAAAATTCACTTTGTAGGAATCAAGTCCAGGCGAAGGAACCTTGGTTTATTTTGCAGGAGTTATCAAGGAGAAACGAGCGGTCGGAATTCTCTGTGGAGAATCCCTGAAACAGCGAGGAATGTAGGATCTAGAGAAGTTGTAGGGTGTTTAAAGGAGAGAAAGCTTTCCACTCTAGGATCCAAAATCAACATGGACCATTGATCATGATTTGCACCAGCCATCAGATCATTTCAGCATTTCGGGGATCCTAATGCCAAGGAGTTGAGCACAGTGAAACGAAAGTCCCGAAGTCGCGAGTTGCGACAAGAATTGGATTAGAGTTTCAGGATTTCATCATTTCAGGTGTCAGGAGACGGAGGAGACAAGACTTTGGGAGATAAATTCTCGAAAACCCAAAAGAGTGACAAGTGGCAGGAGTCTACGTCAGAGACAGGAAGTGGTTGAGTGGACAGGTGGTGTGTCCTCGTCAAAAAGGCGGAGTCAATCCTTGTTGACTATTTCGAGGTTCAGAGGTTAGAGAGTTGGGAGCTTTGCATCTGGATTCACGAAATCACAATGTTCGAAATATCGATGAAGTGAGAAGTTCCGTTGTCGGACCAACATTTGATAGAATTTCAAAATTCGACATTTTGGCATTTCTGAGGACAAGGGATCAGGTTTCTTTGTTTCGAGATTCCTGAAATCACGAAACGTGATAAGAATTTTGGCGAATCGACATTTCAGGTTTCAGCATTTGAAGGGTCGAGAAAATCGGAAGGAGAAGTCATGAAGTTGCAAAATCTGAAGTTCCAAAATTGTGAAAGGCGTGATCATATTGTTTGATCGGAAGATTTGAGTTGGTGCCTAGTGTTTGTTCAAGCAGGCTCAACCCATAAGGACCTGTGGATGCACTATTGAGTGTGAAGGGTATTTCCTGAGGGGAAACCAATGAGTCAATCAGGCTCAAAGGGAAGATTAGAATGATCCTGCGTGGACCTTGGACCTGAGGGTTTGGGGTCTGCATCATTTGGTATCAGAGCACAGAAAGTTCTTTGTTTTCTGTAGTAGAGAAAAAAAAAAGGAAAATATTTCTCAGCCATGCCGCCTGTTGTTCCTGAGTCTGTACTTAAGGATTAAAAGTACAGTGTAAAGGCATCTGAAAGTAGGTGAAAGATGGGTAAGAGGGTAACGTCAACCTTCGATAAAGGAAACTAGGGAAGATTTCTACGTTGGCATTGTCTAGCTTCCAACTGTTCCTGAGTAGTTATATCTTGTTCAATGGCTGCCCATGAACGTTCAAGTTTGTCCTGGTTGTTATCACTGAAATTTCGTCCGCACATGGTTACAAGAACTCAGCATCGTCAAAACAGGAATGAAGTCATTCATGGCACAGGATTAATTCCATAGGATTGCAAAAGGGTTAAAAACTATACAAAGTAACTAAAAATTGAAGAGCGCTTTACAGAATCTGGGCGTGGGCACATATGCGCGGAACAACAACGTACAATACACGCATACGCGCATGATGCGCGGCTATTGGGCGAAAAACCCACGCACCTGCTAAACGACGCATTTATTAAAATTGGTCGGCCTCCCAACCACTAATGGATCAGCTCCCAAGTTGATTTGACATCAAATCTGAGCTGAATCCGCATGGTAGGCTGGTCAAAGAGCTAATTGAGCCCTAAAGAGCCCCTTTTCACACCTCAAAGGAGTTACATAATCACCCAATGCCATGCTATAAAAGGCCATGAAGAAACATCATTTTCTCAAGGAATTTCATGTATTGTTATGCTGCTAAGATTGTTAAGGACTC
>SNQJ01S0072277.1:6786-19972 GCA_010110895.2 Picea sitchensis
ACTTGGCCCCACTTTCCTTATTTTAGGGTTGGGTCCACTTCTAATTTATCCATTAAAATTATTATTGAAATAATTTATTTTGTATTCACTTTGAATTATAATACACTCATCACTTCACTTTATTATTTACCTTTTAAAATCTCTTAAACCACTTTGATTACTTTGACCCTTTGGGGCTTCTAGATGACATATGAAGGTCCTCCAACTTCGTAAGGCCATAACTCTCAAACCGTGAGGAGTTATGTGACGTTCTACATACCACCAAAAATGGAATGCCATATACTATCCATATAGAATAGTATTATCTGAAAATATATCATAACTCATACCGTTATCCATCAAACAAACTTGGGTCCATTACACAAACCTGGGGTCTCCAACTTCTCATGGTCATAACTCTGTAACCGTGAGGAATTATGTGACGTTCCACATACCACCGGAAATGACATGACAAGAACTATCCATATAGGATATTTTCCATGACAAATTCACTTTCCTTCATCTCATTATTCCACAATTAATCTTGGATTCTCTTACTCCACAAAGTGTCTTCCCGTGAGGGATTTCACCATAAGGGGACCACTTTGAAGTTCATCCATATTTACTTCTTATCAACCATGACAAAAAAATAATTAATCATATTTACATCAAACACTATTGGGTCCATTACCCAAACATTTGTGCTATGGGTCTTTCTTCAAGGGTTGACATCAATGACAACCAACCTTAATCAACAACCTTTCCAACAGGCTATCGTGTGCCTAAAACGGATCATATGCAAAAGTTACGACCACTAGAAGTTGATGTACTAACTTACCCAAACGGGGCCCACATAACTTTTGGCGCTTCATCTCCAAGGGTTAAGTGTTTGGATGTATAGGGTTTTTGACATTCCTGTTTATTGTGAAAAGGACTTCATATCATCATTGTAATCATCTTCTTGCGAATGAGCACAACCGTCACATCTCTTCTCAGAGATAAGTTGTCACCATTCCAACAAGATTGTTTTCCGCTGCATTTTACAGTTTCATCTTATTTCCTTATTGAATAGAAAACTAGTTTTACTGTATCTCTATTATTCTATGTTAAGCATATTTTAATAATTTGTATTCATTTTGTTCTGCTCATAAAATCTGGATCAGGTTGTGGAGTCTTGAGATATGTATGGCTTTGTTGTAGTTTTGTTGAAGATAGGGAAGACTCTCATCCCATGTGTGAGGGTGCTTGTAATTATACATGTGTAGCATACGGATGATCATCTGATTGATGAACTCGGTTTTTCCATACGTATGGGGATTGAAGGCAGTGGATTTGGTGAGCTTGGTGTCGAATAGTGACCAAAGGCTCGACCAGAATGTAGTGAAGAACAATATATTGATGTATCGATCTGAGATAATGGTTTTTGGTATTACAAAATGTACCCACACTCGTTCAAACAAGAGCTTGGTAGTGGCCTCCACTATTATGTTCTTCTTCCAGATGGACCAAATTTCCATCTTGGAAAAGAGATCAACAACAACAAAAAACATATTCATTTCCCTTCTTGGTGGACGAAAGGCCTAACATGTAGTCCATTGAGATGGATTCCCACGAACTATTAGGAGTAGGAAGAGGGGTGTACATGCCTTTTTTATTAGTGTTCATTTTGACAATAGTGCAGGTAGTGTAGGACCTGATATACTTGTTGACATTCTATCCAAGTTTCGGCCAGTAGAAATGTTGCTGCAACATTGCTACTATATTTTCTATGTCGAAGTGTCATGCCACCGAACTATAGTGGGATCCCCAAATCAACTTCACTCACTTTCTTGATGGAATGAAGAGATGGCCCATATAACACAACAACCCATCCTGAAGATGAAAATTAGTGACAACCGGTTTTGCGCCCAACGTCTGGTAGGTGTTGTAGAACTACGTCCACAACATAGTTAGAAGCATATGTCTCGACCTCAAAGGGTTGTTGCAGGTCAGGTAATGAAATCACTGGGGATGAGCACAAGCATTGCTTCAAATCATCTAAATATTTTTTTTGGGACAGGCCCCACACAACCATTTCCTTACCACCACCCCTGGTTACTTGCTAAGGGTCCATGCAATATGGGGGAATCCCAACACGAACCTGTGATAGAAATTGGCAAGGCCTAGTAAGATATGAATCTCATTGAGCATGGTTGGGGCTAGCCAATCACAGATGACCTGGATCTTGTCCGAATCCACATGCACACCATGCTTATCAAATATGTAGCCTAGGTATTGGACCCTCTCCATGCTGAAGGAGCATTTATACAAGTTGGCATATAGCTTGTTTTTCCACAGAGTGTGTAGAACCTGCTGAATATGTTGCAAGTATTTTTCCCAAGTCTTGTTGTAGATAAGGATGTCATCCAGATACATAACTACAAAATAATTGGTGAACTTCCGCAAGATGTCGTCCATCATCCTCATGAAAGTAGCTAGTGTATTTGTCAATCCAAATGGCATGACCATCCATTCAAAAATACCTTATTTTGACTTGAATGTAGTCTTACATACATTTTTCTACTCTATTGGGACATGATGGTAGCCATAGTTCAAATCAATATTACTGAAGTATTTGTTCCCCTTGAGCTGATCAAGGATATTGTTTATTTGGGGAATTAGGTACAGGTTCCTGACTATGATTTTATTCAGGGACCGATAATCAATGTACAGTCTCCAAGTCTTGTCTTTCTTCTCCACAAGCACGATTAGGATTCCACAAGGTTATGAGCTAGGTTAGATGTTACCTTTGTGGAGAATTTCTTGGATCTAATGCTTGATATCCTTGTTTTCTAACAAAGAGCGGTGATAGATTGGCCCATTGGGTTGCGGTGCCTCGGGGGTCAGATCGATCGAAGGCTTGACCTAACAGTGCAGAGGTACCCCAGTAGGTGAGGATAAGATGTCTTTGTATTATTCCACAACCTTATCCTCTTAATTTTGATGCGTGAAGATGTTGGTCATGGAGGCCATGGATGTTTCTACAGTATGTTTCTCACTCTGAAAGTGAACCATGAAGAAGGAAAAATTCCCATTATGAGAGATGATCTTCCTACATTGCTTCGTAGAGATCAAGGAAATGGCACTAGGTGGGACTACCTCGAGTATCCTGTATAATTTCCTGTCCAAAGTAACAATAACACTGCGAGGCTTAGACTCATATACAACATGATGTTTCCATAAATAAGGTTGGCCCAAAAGAAGATTAAAAAATTCAAGGGGAGAAACATTACACAATACCTCATCTTTTAATGGCTTGATTCCATATAATAGGCGACACTATTGGGGGACGTGAATATCACTTCCTTGGCGAAGCCATCTGATAGTGTATGGTTGCAGGTGCAATGTTTTCGGTAGGGCCAACCACTTCATGAGATACACTAATATGATTTTCTTCTAGCTACGACTATCAAAGATGAAATGCTCTGGGGTGCCTTTCACGCACATTTGTGAATGAACGAGGCCCTCTCCTTCCTCTGGTTGATCAGGTTCACTAGGATGGATCTTGGTGGTAGAAATCATGGCACTGGGTTCTGCGCCAATGATTTGTCTTCCCTTTTCTAGTTCTTACTCAGATTGAGAACCCACATCTGATGCAGAGGCTTTCATCTCATCCACTAATGAATTCTTTGAGTGACAATTAGAAGTCTTATACTAGGGGCTCTTACGGAAGTCGTACCACTTCCCGTTATCTTTCTTCATCTTTCCATTGTCCTTATTTATTTGTAGCTTAAACTGGTTTCCATTTGGCTATCCATATTTTATCTTCCCTTTGTTCTATGGGTTGGGGTTTCCCTTTCCTTGCTTCTTCTATGAGGGGTTCCGAGACCCAAACTATCATGGTTTTTGTTAAAGATTTTGCACGATTTTAACGACATATTGATAGGCCGTGCCCAAGGAGGATATGTCCAAACATTCCATTTCTTCCTAGATGTATCCATGCATACCATCAGAGTACTTGAGCACCAGATATTGCTCAAAATATTTGATACCCATCTTGGTGCACAATGTATGGAATATATTTATGAACTCTGGCACTACTTGGTCCCTTTCCTGTTGTAGTGTGGTCCATTTTGTATACAGTTCATCATAATTTTGGACATGATAATGTTGTTCCTTAATAGTATCCCTGAAGGACTCCCATGTGAGTGCGAATGTAAATAATGAGGGTTCCTTTGTTTCCTTTTTCTCACAAAAAGTCTCCCAACAATATTTGACATGGGGGGCGGCTTTGAGGAGAGAAAAAATGATCTTTTCTCTATTCGAAAAGTTATGGATAGAAAATACCCTTCTAGGAGATTCAACCATTTCTCTATAGCATATGCATCTATCTGACCTTCAAATATAAAAATATCAAATTTGATGTACCTTGAAGGGGGCGACTCCTCCACTCGAGGAAGATTTGGAGCATGTTGGTAGCCATAAAAGGATTTGTGAAAAATAATCCATTATCTCGTTCCTCTGTTGCGCGATGGATTCCTCAAGAAATAGTTTGAAATGATTTATTATCCTATCATATTTCTTTTCTCCCACCAATATGGAAGGTCGCTTAGGCATGCAATATCCTTTGTCCTCAAGAGAAACAAGCTCGAGACCCAACTCTTTGCACTCTAACCTCGTCGAGGACATGCATTAAGAACGACAAGGAGTAGAATTTTATGATACCATTGATCCATATTTTATGAGCAGAATGAAATGAATACAAATCTATATTATTAATACAGAGATTAAATGAACAATAACAAATAAATATGTTGAAATTGTAGAATGCAGACTGAAACAAGCTTGCTATAATGGTGGCATCTTATCTCTGAGAAGAGATGTAACAATTGTGGTCATTTGCAAGAATATCATTATAACGAGGCTTGAAAAGAATTTTTACATTAAAAATGAATGCAAAATCCATAGACATCCAAAAACCTAACCCTAGGAGATTAAGCACCAAGAGTCACGTGGGCCCCATTGGGGTAAGTTGGTACATCAACTTCCTGGGGTCGTAACTTTTGCATATGATATTTTTTGTAGGTGCACGATAGCCCATTGGAAAGGTCTCTCCGAGGAATACACATAATGTCGTCAGAATTTGAATTATTTTGAAATTTAACTATGGAGATCTCTAAAAACAATGTTTAGGGCCTCAAAACAACCCGAGAAGTTCAAGACCCGAAAACTAGGAAAAAACTGAAATTGAAAAACTGCTAAGATGATCCAGTTGGAATGGGTGGGTGGCCATCGATATCCACCTGGATCAATCCTCCCCCCTTAGGAAGCAATGGTATTCATTGTGTTTATTTCCTCCATCGGGTGAGGAAATTTTCTGTTGAATTTGGCCTCGGGTGAGCCAATTTCCTTGGTGCAGGCGCTATGTTGATTTGAAAACCTGATAAATCCGGATCCTATGCTGGAGAGTGCCCTTGACTTGTGTTTCCATGATATGATAAGTGGATGCATGTTCCATGCAATAAGGGGTTGAGCTCTGTTGGTGTCAATAGTTCTACTATCTCTAAGGTGTCTAATAATGGTAGAAAATGTGGCCAAAGGAGATCCACATTGAATATTGTGTGAAACCCAAGGAAGGGGGGAATATTAAGCTCAAAAGTATTGTCACCCACAACCTTGGAAATGGTGTAAGGACCATAACAGAGTGGACGAAGCTTCTGATGGGGCCCTGTAAGGAGTTATTTTTGCAATTGCAACCAAAATTTGTATCCCACCTAAAACTTGTGTGGCACCTGATGTTGATCATGGTGCTACTTTTACTTGGCATTGGATTTCTGTAAAATATCCTGAACCTGTTAGCGTATTTGTTTGATCCGCTCAAAGAGCCAGGTGGCTTGGTCAGCTTCAGTTTGAGCATGGGATGAGTTTGCGTGGGTGGATGCAAGGGGTAGTGCAACATCCATGGGACCCAATGGTTGAAATCCCATCCCCACCTACAAGGGGTTATGGTCGGTTGAGCTATGTATGGCTCTATTGTAGTTATTTTGAACATAGGGAAGAATCTCATCCCATGTGCGGGGTTGTTTGGAATTTTACATGCGCAAAATATGCATGATCATCTGGTTGATGACCTCGATTTGGACATCCATCTGTGGGTGGTAGGAAATGGATTTGTTGAGGTTGGTGTCCAGCATTGACCAGAGGCTCAACCAGAATGTACTAAGGAACCGATTGTCCTGATCTGAGATAATGGTTTGTGGTATTCCAAAATCTACCCAAAGAAGATCTTGGCAGTGGCCTCCACTGTGGTTCTCTTCTTGTAGGTGGCCAGAATCACCATCTTGGAAAAGTGATCAACAACAAAAAAAACACTCATTTCTCCACTTGGTGGACGGAAGGCCCAACATGTAGTCCATTGATATGGATTCCCACGTCCTGTTAGGAGTAGGAAGAGGGGTGTACAAACCTTCTTTCTTACTGGTTGGTTTGGAAATAACTCAGGTAGTGTAGGACTTGATATACTTGCTAACATCCTATCAAAGTTTCAACTACTAGAAATGTTGTTGCAACACTTCCACTATATTTTCTATGTCAAAGTGTCCTACCATACCACTGTAGCGGGATTCCCAAATCAGCTTCGCTTTCTTTCTTGATGGAACAAATAGATGGAAAAGATGACACAACAACTCGTTCTGAAGATGGAAATTGGTGACAACTTTGTTTGTGCCCAACATTTGGTAGGTGGTGGCAAAGTTAGGATATTTCTCATAGAGTTGGGGCCATCCAGACGTCTCATGTCAAAAAGAGTCTAGCATTGTGGTGAGTGTTTTGACTGTAGGTTGGATGAGGCAATCATATACAAAGTTGGTATGTTTTTTCCTATACTTGATGTTGAGGTGGAATTGGTGCAAGTATGTGGATCACTTCTAATGGTGGTAATTCTAAAATTTTCCTTGTGTCTGGATGAACTATAGTGGCTTATGATCAGTGTGGATGTCTCCTTCCCAATAATGTACTCCATTAGCGGAAGTCTTGCATAATGGAGTACATTTATTTTTCATAAGTAGGGTACTTATGGATAACATATGATTATGTCTCACTATGATAGGCCATGGGGTGGTCGTGATGAGTGAGAACTATGCCCACAACATAGTATGAAGAATTTGTCTTAATATCAAAGGGTTTTTGTAGGTTGGGTAATGAAAGAACTAGAGTTGATCACATGTGTTGCTTCAAATCATCAAACACTCTATGTTGGGAAAGGCCCCACAAACTTTTCCTTACCACCACCCCTTGTTACATAGCTGAGGGCCATTGCAATATGGGAGAATCCCAACATGAACCTGCAATAGAAATTGGCAAGGCCTAAGAAGCTTTGAAGCTCAGTGAGCATGGTTGGCGCTGGCCAATCATGGATGACCTATATCTTGGATGGATCCACATGAACACCATGCTTATAAACTATGTATCCTAGGTATTGAACCCTGTCCATGTTGAAGGATCATTTCTCCAAGTTAGCATATAGCTTTTGTTGTCGCAGAGTGTGCAGAACCTGTTGAATATGCTACAAGTGTTCCACCCAAGTAATTTTGTAGATGAGGATGTCATCCAGATACACCACTACAAAATAATTGGTGAACGACCACAAGATATAGTCCATCATCCTCATGAAAGTATTTGGTGCACTTTTCAAATCAAATTGCATGAACAACCATTCAAAAAGACCTTCTTTTAACTTGAAGGAAATATTCCATACATCTATCTGCTCTATTGGGACCTGATGGTATCCAGACTTCAGATCAATATTACTAAATTATTTGGCTCCCTTGAGCTGATCAAGATTATAGTTGAATTGGGGAATTGGGTATCGGTTCCTGACTGTGATTTTATTTAGATCCTGGTAGTCAATGCCGAGTCACGAGGTCTTGTATTTCTTCTACACAAGCACGATTTAGTTTCCACAAGGTGATGAGATAGGTAGGATATGCCCCTTGTCGAGAAGTTCTTGGATCTGATTCTTGATCTCCTCATTTTCTATCAGAGAGCGGTTATAGACTGGCCCATTGGGTAGCTGTGCACCGTGGGTTAGATTGATGGAATGCTTGACCTGACAATGTAGAGGTACCCCAATAGGTGAGGAGAAGATGTCTTTGTATTCTTCCATGACCTTATCCACTTGCTTCTGCTATGTGGAGAGGGTGACCATGGAGGCCATGGATGTGGCTGCAATATTTCTCTCACTCTAATAGTGAATCATGAAGAAGACAAAGTTCACGGTCTGAGATATGACCTTACTACATTGTTTGGCAGAGATCAAGGAAATGGAACTAGGTGGGACTACCTCGGGTATGTTGTACAATTTTATGTCCAAAGTAACAATAACACTACGAGGCCTAGATTCCTATACAACATGACGTTTCTATAAATAATGTTGGCCGAAAATAACATCACAAACTTCAAGGGGAGAAACATCACAAAATACTCATCTTTGAAGGTATCGATGTTGTAGGATAGGCAACACTGTTGGCTGACATGAAGATTGCTTCCTTGGTAGAGCCATCCAGTGGTGTAGGGTTGGGGGTGAGACATTGTCAATAAGCCCAACGTCTTGAGGACATCAGTTGAGATGAGGTTATTCTGGCTACCACTATCAATGATGAAGTATATAAAGGTTCCTTTCACCCACATCTGTCGATGAAAGAGGCATTCTCCTTCCTCTAGCTGATCAGGTTCATCGAGATGGATCTTGGTGGTAGCAATGGTGGCACTAGATTCCATGTCAATGATCCATCTCCCCTTTTCTGGTTCTGACTCAGAGTCAGAACCCACATCTTATTCAAAGGCTTTCATCTCAACCACCAATTACTTCTTTGAGTGGTAATCGACAGTATTATGCTAGGGGCTCTTATGGAAGTCGCACCACTTGTCGATATATTTCTTCGTCTTTCCATTTTCCTTCTTTGTTTGTGGCTTAGACTGGTTGTCCCAAGGCTATCCATATTTTCTCTACCCTTTTTTCTATGGGTCAGGGCTTCCCCTTCCCTTATTCTTCTGTGAGGGGTTCCCAGACCCAAACTATCGCATTTTTTTTTTAAGATTCTACTCGATTTTGACAACATATCGATAGGCCGCGCCCAAGGACGAGATGTCTAGAAAATACATTTCTTCCTTGATGTGTATATGTATACCACAATGGTACTTGAGAACCATATGTCACTCAAAATATTTCATACCCAACTTCATGCATAAGGTATGGAAGATATTTGTGAATTCTCACACTGTTTGGTCCCTTATCTTCCGCAGTGTGGTACATTTTGTATACAGGTCGTCATAACTTCTGATAGGGTAGTATTTTTCCTTAATAGCATCCCTGAAGGAATCCCAGGTGAGTACGATTGTAAATAATGAGAGTTCCTATGTTTCCTTTTTCTCACAAAAAGTATCCCATCAATCTTTGACATGGGGGATGACTTTGAGGAGCGCAAAAGTGACCTTTTCTCTATTCGAAAAATTATGGACATAAAAATACCCTTCTAGCAGATTCAACCATTTTTCTACAACATCTACGTCTATCTGACCTTTAAATATAGGAATATAAAATTTGATATGTACCTTTAAGGGGGCGATGCCTCTGCTCGAGGAAGATCTATTTCCAGTTGGTATTCGTCGAAGGACTTGCGTTAAACCATCCATCATCTCTTTCCTTCATTGCATGAGGGATTCCTAGAGAAACAATTTGAAAGGATCTCTAGTCCTGTCATCTCTCATTTCTCCCACCATGGAAGGTCACTTGGGCGTGCAAGAACCTTTGTCCTCAAGATAAACAAGCTCGAGACCCAACTCTTTATACCCTAACCTCTCAGGGGACATACATTAAGAACGACAAGGAGGAGACTTCTCTGATATCACTGATCCATAATTATGAGTAGAAAAAAATGAATACAATCTATATTATCAAAACAGAGATTCAATGAACAATAACAGAGAAATATGTTGAAACTCTAAAATGCAGACTGAAACAAGCTTGTTAGAATGATGGTGACTTATATCTGAGAAGAGATGTGACAGTTTCACTCATTCACAAGAAGATGATTAAAATGAGGCTCCAAAGGATTTTTTACATTAAACATGAATGCCAAAACCCTATACATCCAAAAACCTAACCCTAGGAGATGAAAGCGGTAAGTTAGTACATCAACTTCCCAGGGTTGTAACTTTTGCATATGACCTCCATTTTAGGAGCATGATAGCTCATTGGAAAGGTATATCTAAGAAATACACATTATTATATCATACTCTCACTCCATTTACTTTGTAAATGTGGTGGACACTAAAATGATGTTTAGGGCCTCAAAATGGCCCCTGAAGTTCAAGACCCGAAAGTTAGGAAACAACTGCCAAGATGAGTCGCTTGCAATAGCTGGGTGGCCACTGATATCCACCTAGATCAGAGATTTATTTTAGGAAAACAACATAGATTTTTTTTCTCTCAATTAAATCGTGGAGAGAAAGAGCTCCACTTGAGGTTATTCACTCAGATCTATGTGGTCCTATGAAAACCCCCTCTCTTCGAAAACATTAGTATTTTATAACATTCATAAATGATTTCAATAGAAAAACATGGGTCTATTTTTTAAAGTATAAATATGAGGCCTTTGAGATCTTCAAGAAATTCAAGGCCCTAGGTTAAAAATAGAGTGGACATTGCATAAATGTCATAAGGACTGACAGAGGAGGAGAATACATATCAGATGACTTTCTAAAATTTTGCAAAGAACATGTAATCAAGAAGCAATTTATAGCAAGGTATACATGAATATAGAATGGTGTAATATAAAGGAAAAATCAAACCATTCAGGAAATGACTAGGAGCATGTTAAAGACTAAAGGATTGTCAAATGAATTTTGGGGTGGGGCAGTGGTAACTACAATTTATTTGTTGAATATTTGTCCCACGGAAAGTGTTTGTAACATGATTCCACAAGAGTAATGGAGCAAGAAAAATCCTAGTATTGAACACTTGAGTTTTTGGTTGTGTGTCATTTTCACATATACCCAAAGAAATAAGATAGAAATGATATTATAAAGGAGAAAAATGTATTTTTATTGGATATAGTAAGAAGTCAAAGGAATACAAACTATACAATCTTAAAAAAAGGATTTAATAATTAAAAGAGATGTGATATTTATCAAAGATGAAGCATGGAATGAACAACAATGAACAACACGAGATTTTGGGGTATAAATACCTTCTATGGAGTTATCAAATGGAAGACAAGGTATTACCAAAATGATACCTCAAAGCATTGACATTCAACATGGATCCCAAGGTGTCACCCAAATGATGCCTCCATAAAACACTTCCTGAGTTGTTCCCCAGGAATCTCCTCCAATAGGTCCTCCTAGCACACAAGGAAGAACCAATCCATCATCTCCAGGGTAACCTCGCAATGATAGCTCGAGAAAAACAAGAAGGTTGAAGGATATATATGAGAAATCTAGGTATGAAGATTATGTTAATGAATTTTTGAATTTTTCTTTATTTTCTAAATCTAATCCTATTTACTTTGAGGATGTGGTAAAATAAAGAAAATGTTGCGATGCCATGGATGAATAAAAACAAGCAATTGAGAAAAATGAGACATTGTAGCTAGTAAACCTTCCAACAACAAAGGAATTCATTAGTGTGAAGTGGGTTTATAAAACCAAGAATGATGTAGAAGGTAGAATTGAAATACATAAATCATGGATTGTGGTCAAAGGGTATAAACAACAACATGCAATAGATTATAATCAAACCTTTGCTCATGTAGAAAGGATGGAAACAGTAAGAGTTGTCTTGGAAATGAAAACTCCACATAAATGGAATTTCCATCAGATGGATGTAAAATTAGCATTTCTCAATGGAGTGCTAAAGGAAGAAGTATACTTTGAACAAATCCCAGGTTTTGAAACTCTGGGAATTGAGAAGAAATTGTATAAGTTGAAGAAAACATTGTATGAGCTCAAACAAGTTCCCATGGCTTGGTATAACCACATTGACACATACTTGTTGAGCAATTGTTTTAGTAAAAGAAACAATGAGCCATTACTTTACATCAAAGTCAACAATCAAGGTGAAATTATAATTACTTTCTTGTATTTAGATGATCTTATTTTTATAGGAAATATGAATTTTTCCATAGAAGAATTCAGAACAATAATGAAAAAAGAATTTTAAATGATAGATATGGGCTTATTGATATACTTTATTTGTATTGAGGTTAAACAAACAAATGAAGATAATATCCACATATCTCAAACCAAGTATGTAAGGGATATCTTGAATATATTCAATATGTTGGATAGTAAACCAAAGCCAACACCACCACCAACAAGTTTAAACTAAGCAAATATGACTGCAGTAACAATGCAGATCCAACATTTTATAAAAGTACTATTGGCAGTATGATGTATCGAAAATAAAAAAGACTTGATATCATGTATGCAATCAATATAATATATAAGTTTATGGAGACTCCAAAGGAAGCACATTTGCAAGAAGGAAAGATAATTTTTAGGTATGTGAATGGCACCAAAATCCATGTAATATTGTATATTACAATAGATAACTTTGAGTTAGTTGGGTACACTGACAGTGATTGGGGAGGAGATATAGATGATCAAAATAACACATCTCGATATGTGTTCCAAACTAGGTCATAAGCTATTTCATGGGATTCAAAGAAATAACCCATTGTGTCGCTTTGCACAACAGAAGCAAAGTATGTGGCAACAAATGCAATAGCTTCTCAAGTTCTATGGTTAATAAGGATCACACTGTGAGATTTGAATCATGAATAACAAGAGGGAACACAAATATTCTTTGACAATCAATCCTCTATATCTCTATCAAAAAATATGGTATTTCATAAATGTAAGAAACACATGTCCATAAGGTACCATTTCATAAGAGAATTGGGTGAGACCATAGAAATAAATTTGTATTTTTTCAATTCAAAGGAGCAACTTGCAAACATATCCACAAAATCATTTTCGAAGGAGAATTTTGAGCAACTAAGAGAATATATTGAATTCATCGACCTCAACAAACACATGAATGATACCTCAACTATCACTTCATTTTTGCAATCCCAAATTTTCTTTACAACTATCCCTCATGGGGTTATTATCAGTTTAGGGAAGTCAATATTAAGGGAGAGTGTTGAAAATAAACTTGATGGGAAGT
>SNQJ01S0072277.1:34077-56602 GCA_010110895.2 Picea sitchensis
ACATTCTGTTTGTAAGCATATTTCAGTCATTTGTTATTAATGAAATGAAGTCTTATTTCCGCTGCATCTCTGCGTTTATGTGTATTTCTGTATTTCATTGTGTTCCTACATAAATCCAGATCATTTTCCCTCTCAGAAAAATTGTGAATAGAGAATAACCTTTTAAGAAATTTAACCATTTTTCTAGGGCATCTGCATCTATCTAGCCTTCAAATACGGGAATATGAAAATTGACTTGTACCTTTAAAGGAGAGGCACTTCCAAAGTGGTTGCTTGATGAAGATGTGTCGTTTGTTATCGAAAGGAGTTGAAGGATGTGGGAAAAATTCTCCATCATTTCATCCCTCTATTGCGTGAGATCTTTCTCAGACAACAGATTATTAGAATCATTTTCTCTGTCATTTTTCTCTTATTTCTCCATGGAGGGTTTATTGGGAATGCAAGAGTGATTTTTATCAAGAGAGACAAGGTCGAGACCCAACTTTCTATACTTAGAACTCGTCGGGGACATACATTGAAAACGATAAAGAACAACTTTCTCTGATACAACTCATCTGGATTATTTTCAACATGAAATGAGAGCGGTGATATAACACATAAATATACAAATATATTGCAAGAGAGACAATAATATAACATATATTTATCAGATACAAAACCATAAAAAAAAATATACAATAATACCCAATTTATATTAAATTGTAATGAGCGAAATGTACAAAACTGTTCAAATACAGAGTGAAAGACTCGCTAGAATGGCGACAATTTACCTCTGAGAAGAGATGTGATGACTACTCGCATTCAAAGGAAGATGATTATTACAATGAGGCTCCAAAGGCCTTTTTAACAAAAAGAAAATCCAAAACCCTAACCCCGGAAGATGAAAATCCAACAGTTTTGTGGACCCTGTTTTGGGTAGTTTGGTGTATCAACTTTCCAAGGGTGTAACTTTGGCATAGGATCTTTGTTTGGGGTGCACAATATCTCGTTGGAAAGGTATTGACTAAGAAATTCATTTCCAGGTATAAATTAGAGCCTCCAATTATCATTTAGGTCCCGGATCACGAAAATATTCGTTTAGGCCCGAGAAGTGGCCCTAGAAGTTTAGGAACTGAAAAACTGCTAAAAATAGTAAGTTGCCAACATTTTTTTTTGATCCAGTTGGAATAGATGGGTGGCCACCGATATCCACCTAGATCACTAGTGGCCTAAAACAAAGTATGGGTATGCTCTACCTGAAGAGGCGTAGTCCATACATAGTAACCTTGGTGTTTCCAAGCATCCAAGAGAGAAATGTTGCAGTGTTGCATGCCCTTAAGAGGTGCATGATTGCAAGCCACACTATGGGGACGTAACAAATGATATCAGAGAGAACCTAGAAGGTAGTTTGTTGCAAAGGAAGTTTATTGGGAACATTCACAGACTTGGTGAACGGTTCTTTGAAACAAACTTGTTCATCATAGAATTTTCATCATACTTACGGTATAGGTTCGGTTGATGGTGTGATGGAAAGGTTGAGTTGGGTTCACACCTTGTGTAGACTGAGAGTAGAGTTAGTGGCAAAACGAAGAACTTGTATAGGGTGGGTGACTATAGAATTCATCATAGAACTTGTCGCAGATTTGATGGAAGAGGTAGACTTTATTGGTTTGATTCGTGATAGAATTTAGTGCCAAACCGGTTGTGCACACCTTGGAGAGACCAAGAATAGAGTTTGTTAATTGAATTGAGCACTTGGGCAAGGAAGTTGAACATAGGATTGTTGCACGAATTGTTGGAGATCTAACTGCAAAAGTGATTGCAAAAGTGAAACACAGAGGGTAATTAGAAAAGTGATTGTAGAGAGGAGAAATTCTAGGTTATAGTAAGGTAAAGCACTTGCATTTGTTGGAAAACTTGGGGAAACCTAGAGAAACTCTACAACAGGAAATTGATTGGGCACATTTCCATCATGAAATATTAATGTCATGCATCACCGAAAAAATTATTTTAGTTGATTTTTGTTGTTGGATGAGACCACATCCTTCAGACCAGGTCACTCTTCACAGAGTTATAACAATCAGTTAGAAACAATATGACTTGATAGTCGGGTGGTGAATGCATGAAGCTTTGAAGTGGAATAAGTCAAGGTGTAGAGATGGAAATAAATTATAGATGAGTTTAGTCAGCTGCATGCGAAGTTTAGGACTTAGATGCATTTATGTAGTGGATGGATGGACTCAACCTTGTCTCGTAGTGAAGATCTTGCATATTTGTGGAGTTGCATATGGTGGTTGAACTGATTTGATGTGGAGAGTCTATTGCTTGAGAAAGAATGGGTCCAATAAAACAAACTTGAACCATGGTTGTATCAAAGGATGTCATTCAGAAAGTTATAGTTGGTTTCAAGTTCTTTCGTTTCCTAACTTTTGCAGTGAGTTCATTGAAAGGGAAGTTGGATGACTTGGTGGTTCAAGTCTATTTACACGATGAAAGATGATAGACTTAAGGGTAAGTCAAGTGGTGCATATATTTGAAAAATAATTCTAGCAGTTGGGACACCTTGGGTGGGAGAATGTGCAGAGAGATTCAGACAACCTACTTATACGAGTCTTGTGGTGGACTTATGCAGATTTGGATGCCACCATGGAGGTCGCTTGAGGAAGTTTTCTAACTCTTTGATGAGGCATTTTGGACATGTCGCTATGGTGAAATGGACAGTGAAGTATGTACATTTCGAGTTTGAGAGGATGGATGAGGCACCCTAGTGCTAGGTTCCTTAGCCATATTTGTTGGGCCATGCGATGGCTTAACAGTCACGACAACGGTGTCAGAGTTTGAGCACTTGCAGGAGGTGCAATGAAGTTTTGTTCTAGGAGACAAATGGAGTGATAAAGGAAGTCAACCATGAATTGTTGGTATTCAACCTAAATGGAAAGAACATGGACCAAGTGACCTGGGTTGTGTTATCTCGCCTTTGGTATGGGACACTAGATGAGCTAGAGCACACCTTGGTCACTTGTGGATGATTGTGCGATGACTTTGAGATTCAACGGGGATCATTGATTGGAGTCGACAAAAGTATTGATGCGAACATGCTTAAGGCATGGAAATTATTTAAGGTGACTCATCCTACTTGTAGCGCTTTGGAAAATTCGTTGGGACATTTGAGGAGTGTGAGTGCATTGGCCATACTCATCGTGGATGTTGAGTCGCAAAGAGGAGACTTGATGGAAGGAGGTGATTTGAGGACTTTCCTTTGTTTAGAGGATTGTATGGATAGGCATATTGAAACATGAAGAGATTACTTGGGAGGGGCATTTTTCTTTCTTTGGGAAAGCATGGTTGAGGGTGAATCCTAACCATTCCAAGGAATAGAGAAGTAGACGAAACAACATGGTCGGGTGACAAAGTAGTGAGGAAAAGGAGGTTTGGATCTTGATTTCTTGGGGTAAATTGGATCACTATTCCATGAGATGGATGACGGAGCTGATTTTATGATGACTTCATAATACAACAAAGTGAGGAGCGACCTTTCCTTGATATTGGATCGTTGTGTTGATGGACGATTTTATGAAAGAAAGTGACCAATTTGTACAAGAGTGATCTAGGTGGTTATCGGTAGCTACCCGCCTATTCCAACTAACTTATTTTGGAAGTTTTCATGTCAATATATCTTTTTGTACTTCAAGGGCCGTTTTGGGGCCCTAGACAATGTGTTTTCGTCTTTCCATAATCAAATTGTACACATAGTTAGAGTTCAACAACGTAATGTGTAGTTCTCAAAAATACCTTTCTAACGGGATATCACACGCCTAAAACAAAGGCCAGAGATAGCTACCACCATTTGAGCAAGTTGTTTTCAGTTTTGCAATTTTACAGTTTTAGCCTATTTTATTTATTCAATAGAACTTATTGTTCACTAGATATATGTTGTTTTTATAAGTATCCATGTGTTAGTGTATTCAGTCTATTATAAATTTTTCTCTTCTCATAAATATGGACCAGTGGTATCATAGCAGTATTCTCTTCATTTATTTTTTTCATGCATGTTCTCGACAAGATCTGGGTATAAGAAGTTGGGACTCGAACTAGTCGAGCCTTTGAAAGATCAGTCATGCCAAGCCTTACAACAACTCATGGGGGATGAGAATAAAGATGATGGAGAAGGATATCATTTTAAATTATTTCTCATGGAGGCCCTTGCATGACAAAGGAACGAAATGATGGACAACTTTGCATAGATTCTTCGACAACTTCCCACAAGAGATGAATCTTCATAAAGTGGCCATGCAACCCCCCTCAAGGTACAAGTAAATTTATATATTCCATTATTTGAAGGACTGATATATGAAGATGTTGTAGATAAACGATTGAATATGATCGAAGGGTATTTTTCGATTTTTCCGATAGGGAAAAAAATACTTTTTCACTCCTCAAGGTCATTCCCCATGTTAAGGACTAGTGTGATACTTACTCTGAGGAAAGGGCCATAGAGTAATCTGCAATATTTGAGGTTTTCCCCACATGGGATTCCTTCAGGGGTGCCATCAAAGAATAGTACTACCCTTTTGGAATCTACGAGGAGAAGTACACAATATGGACCACGTTGTGTCAGAAAAGGGACCAAAAAGAACCATATTTCACCAATATTTTCCATACCCTATGCACCAAATTAGGTATCAAAGACTCTTAACGACATCTAGTGCTCAAATATCGTGAGTTTATGCATAGATACATTCAAATAGAAATGGATTTTATGTACATCACATTATTATGTGCGACTCATAGATATGTTGTCAAGATCGGGAAGAAATTTTCATAGAAGAGGCGAGAATTTGGATCTGCAAACTCCTCATAGCCGAAGCAGGGTAAAGGAAGCCCCAACCCACAAAAAAAGGGACAGAGCAAATATATCCACTCTCAAGACAACCATTACAAGCCGCAACCCAATAAGGGTAATGATAATTCAAAGAAGGACATGGGAAAGTGGTGTGAATACCATAAAATACCAGTACGAAAAAGGCAGTCACCACATCTGTAACCTCTACACAAAGATTCTATTTACAACAGAAGAAAGTGGATGGGATCGTGGAAGAGTACAGAGATATCTTCTCCTCACCCATCGGGGTACCGACACACTGCCAAGTCAAGAATCCAATTGATCTAACCTCTATTTCACCTTTGCCTAATGGATCGGTCTATTGTCTCTCGTTGATAGAAAATGATGAAATCAAGAGTCAGATCCAAGAGATGCTTCAAAAGGGGCACATCAGACCCAACTCCTCCCTTTGCGAAAGCTCGATTGTATGGGTGCAGAAGAAATATGGGACATGGAGTCTCTGCATTTATTAAAGAGCATTAAACAAAATCACAGTAAGTAACCTGTACCTAATTCCTTGAATTGATGACTTGCTTTACCAACTCTAGGGGGGGAATTTCTTCAGCAAGATTGAACTAAATTCTTGATACCACCAGGTTCCCATCGAACCGACTGATGTATGGAAGACATATTTCAAATCTAAAGAAGGTTTATTCAAATGGATGGCCAGGCCCTTTGTCTTAAAAATGTGGCAACAATTTCATGAGGTTGATGAATGATGTATTGAGACCCTTCACCAACTCTTTTGTGGTGGTATATCTAGATGACATCCTCATCTTCAACAAAACTTGGGAGGAGCACATGCAACATATTTAACAGGTTTTGAGCATTCTACTGCAATGGAATCTATATGAAAACTTGGAAAAATTATCCTTTGGCATGAACAAGGTCCAATACTTGGGCTACATTGTTGATGAGCATGGGGTACATGTGGATCCAGCTAAGATCCAAGTCATCCGTGACTATCCAACCCCAACCACACTAACCGAGCTTCGCTGCTTCTTGGGACTTGCCAACTTATACCGATGGTTCGTGTTGGAATTATCCCATATTGCATGGGCCCTCAGCCAAGTGACCAAGGGAGGTGGAAAGGAAAATTTCACATGGGGGAATGCACAACAATAAGCATTTGATGATTTGAAACATCGCTTGTGCTCAGCTCTAGTACTCTCCTTACCTGATCTAAAACAACCATTCGATATTGAGACATATGAATATGAATATGTGGTAGGTGCAGTTCTCACTCAACATGGTCATACAGTAGCATAGCATAGTGAGGCACTCTCAAATAACATCTATAAATACCCCACCTATGAAAAGGAAATTTATTCCATTGTGCAATTCTATCGTCAATGGAAACATTACATTATGGGAAAGGAGACAATCATCCACATTGATCAAAAGCCTTTGTAGTTCATACAGACATAGGAGAAGTTGCAGAATGATTGCCATCAAAAGTGGTCCACATAGCTGCAATAGTTCCATCTCAACATCAAGTATAAGACAAGGAGCACAACTCGTGTCATTGACTGCCTCAATCAACCTCCCATTGCCGCACTCTCCACCATGTGCCATTCCTGTGGGAGTGAGGCATTTGAGTGGCCCCAACTTTATCAACGAGATCCTGACTTCACCACCACCTATCATCTCTTGGGTTCAGACGTGAATGTCACTGTTTTTCACATTCAGGATGGAATTTTATGCTATCTAGGCCACCTCTGTGTTCCTGTAAGAGAGCATGCAAAGATGACTTAGGAGGCTCACTATAGTCAGATGGTAGGGCATTTTGGCATGGAGAAAAATGTGGTCATTCTACAAATTTTCTTTTATTGGCTAAAACATCAACATGACATTAGAATGTATATCAGATCTTACATTGTCCATGCCATTTACAAGCCAACCATCAAGAAGCAAGGATTATACACCCCTCTTCCTACTCCCGAGAGGGCTTGGGAATCCATCATGATGGATTACATGTCTAGACTTTTGTCCACCAATCAAGGAAATGATTGTGTATTTTTGGTGGTTGATCGATTTTCAAAGATGGTGATTCTGATAGCCTACAAGAAGATCATCACACCACCAGATACTGTCAAGATCTTCTTCGAATGAGTGTGAGTCCATTTTGGGATACCACAGATCGTCATCTCCAATCAGGATATCAGGTTCCTCAACATATTTTTATCGAGTCTATGGTCACTGTTAGACACAAAACTCACTAAATCCACTTCCTTCCACCCACAAACTGATGGCCAAAAAAGGTTGTCAATTGGATGATTGTGCACATTCTATTCATTTATAACTCTAAGCATCCATGTACATGGGATGAGAGTATTCCCTATGTTCAACATAACTAGAACATGGCTCTCCAAATCTCCACCAACCATATCCCATTTCAGGTGGGGTTGGGATTCCAACCCTTGGGTCCCATTTATGTTTCACTACCTCTTGCAACCACACAGACAAAATCTTCCCATGTTCAATCTCAGGTCAAAAAAGCCACCAAATTCATTGAGAGGATCCAACACATCTACAACAGGTCCATGATATTTTGTAGAAAGCCAATGCTAAGTACAAGAAGCACCATGATCAACACTGGGTACTGCATAAGTTTCAAGTGGGAGACAAGGTCTCGTTACATTTGTAGAAAGAGCACCTTACAGGGCCCTATCGGAAGCTCCATCCACTTTTCTATGGGCCTTACACTATCCCCAAGTTTGTGGGTGAGAGTTCTTTTGAGCTCAACACTGCCCCCTTTCTTGCCTTTCACCCATTGTTCAATGTGGACCTCCTCCAACCATATTTCCCACCATTATTGGACACCTTGGAGATGGAAGAATAATTAACACCAACAAAGATCAACCTCGATGACATGGAACATGCATCCATTGATCAGATAGTGGGCACATAGGTCAATGGCACTCACCAATAGAGGATCCAGCTTTATTGTGTTTTGAAGGCAGGGTAGCTCCTGCAAAAAGGAAAGTGGCTTACCCGGGGCCAAATTCAGCACAAATTTCCTCCCCTGATGGGGGAACTCAACGCAATGAATACCATTGCTTCCTAAGGGGGCAGGATTGATCCAGGTGGATATTGGTGGCCACCCACCTATTCCAACTGGCTCCTCTCCAAAATTTTTAGTTCAACATGTTTCTCTGTAATGATGACATTTATTTTTAATTGTGGTTTTTTCATTTTTGGGGCTTTCATGAATCTCTACACAACATTCAGGTGGATATTGGTGGCCGTCCACCTATTCCAACTGGATTATTTTGGAATTTTTCATGTCAGTACATCTTTCTGTACTTCCACGACTATTTTGGGGCCCTAAACAATGTTTTTTTGGCTTTCCATAGTCATAGTGTAGACATGAAGAAAGTTTGATGACATACTATATATTTCTCTAAAATACCTTTCCAATGGGCTATCACACACCTAAAACGAAGGTCATATGAAAAAGTTACGATCTCGATAAGTTGGGGTACCAAGTCACCCATCGTGGCCCACATAACTTTTGACGTTTCATCTTCTAGGGTAAGGTTTTTGGATGTCTAGGGCTTTGGCATTCATGATTAATGTTAAAAAGGCCTCTTAAGCCTCATTGTAATCATTCTTCTCAAACAGATGCCCGTAGAAGCCAAATCCCTTCTCAGAGATAACTACCACCATTCAAGCAAGTTGTTTTAAGTTTTGTTGTTTTATTGTTCAGCGTATTTTATTTATTCAATATAAGTTATTCTTCACTAGATATCTATTGTTGCTCTCAATATATTTGTTTTATTGTATTCAATCTGTTATTCATTTTTTTCCCCTCTTAAATATGGATCAAAGAGGCTATGCAGCCTCAAGGATTGTGACAGTTGGACTTGTCAGTCAACTAGTTCATGACTTCAGTGAGGGCAGTAGCATGACAAGTGGATCAAAAGTATAGATGCACCAGTCAGTTCAAAGTACAATGATTATACACTGTGGATGATCTCCTTGACCAATATGAGATTATGGAAATGGTAGTGAGGCAAGGATGGACACTTTCCTTAGTCTTTGGAGTTGGACGCAGTGATAAAGATGAGAAAAAAAATACTAAGTTGGGGAATGAGGATGTGCATGCTCACGGATTGGGTGCAGTGGTTGAATTATCTTCCCAACTAGTTTGAGACGTGGGGGTTGAAAATGCATTGAGGCATGGAATTGAGTTGAAGTATGGGAAAAAAAACAAGATCACAAGAGATGAGACAAAAAAACTAAGTTTGGGAATGAGGATGTGCATGCTCATGGATTGGGTGTGGTGGTTGAATTAACTTCCCAACTAGTTTGAGACGTGGGGGTTGACAATGCACTGAGGCATGGAATTGAGTTGAAGTATGGGAAAAACAACAAGATCACAAGAAGACCTCAAGCAGAGGCCTTCTTGTGATTTTTGGGGATGATGTAAGGTCCTGGGATAGAGTGGCACAAAGACCTTTGCTTAAGTCCTCAAGGAGATGGAACTTGGGGTTTCTTTGGTGCCAAAGTTGGGAAAGTGGATTCCTTGGACATGTGAATGTGCCAAGGGGATCTCGTAAGAATGAAGAAACCAAGAGATTGGGGAGCATTGGCATGATGGGAACACCAACGTTGGGCAAAGTTGTGTTCATCATGGGTAGTGCATGACTATTTTTCAGCCACACCGAGGGTTAATTTTCTGTTTTTTTGAAAAAAAATTAAGTTTGCATATTTTGAAATAAATTTCTCATTTACTGATTTTTTTTTATGCTTTTATGTATGATGTTGATGTAATTTATATGTTAATTATGCAGATATGTCAACGCATGGATTGGGAGAAAAAACATAGAGTGGACTAGTACAATATGGTTCTGGAGTGGGAGGCCAGAGAGAGGGAAATGGATTTGTAACCTCATCCTAGTACTATAGCTACATGGGTCCTATTGAGAAATGTAGGCCTCCTCAAGTACTACGAGGAGGATACATCCCTAAAGGGGAATTTTTCCTTTCTTGCACAACTGATCCTTCGATGGGATGACCATCAACATGCATTCAGAGGCGGTCCTCATTATTGGTACCATCTCATTGAGGAGGATATGTATTTTATCACTGGGCTATCTAGGAGAGGGGAAGATTTTATCCAGTTTTTTGATGTCCCAGTGGGTGTTTCTACTGAGATTCATCTTTCCTACTCTCAGACGTATATTGCATGTGATATACCTTCACTTGGATATTTTCAGGTGGATGGTGGACAGTTACAGATTGCCTTGTTTGGTGCAAAGGACGTTAGGTGCCTCTCATTGTTATTGTCGATCATTTCACACTTTATTGGTGATGATCAACGCATTAGTTGTGTTCTTTTATATTATGTTGATTCTTTAACATAGAGGCCATGAATTATTAGGTGGTATTCCATTTTCTTGAGGAAATTTTGTATAGAACTGGATAGATGGCGTGCTATTATAGATGGGAGGGATAACTTTCCATTTTCTTCAGAGTTATTTTGTTTGCTTTTTGAGAGGTTTCCAAAGATGAGACCTAGTTTTGTTTGTGGACCTCATAGGACGGTGACTGAGGTGCAGATGCACATATGGGGCGAGATGATTCCCAAGAGGGACATGCACAATTTTCCAGCTAGGATTTCTAGGGAGGCACTTCAACTATTAGGCAGTGAGGTAGATCACATGTTCATGATGGTGTTTTTCCCTTATGGGGAGATGGATTGGCGAGGATGTCCCAACATCCTCTTCATAGGGAATGAGCCACCGGATGTTTGAGGTAAGATTTAAATTAATTTTGTAATTTCATTTTATTTCCTTACTTAATTGGAATAAATTTTATTCTAGCATGTTCTTTAATGTATTTTTATTAAATTGTTTAATTAAATTGCCAACTAATTATTAACTTTTGTTAAATTTTGCAGATGTTGGCACATTTTTTGGGGACATGCCTCCTCCCCTGCCACTTGATGCAGATGAGGATATGTTTGAGGCTGTCGCGGGTTAGGTTCCTCAACCACATATACCACCTGGCATGTGACATAAGCTAGATCTCGGATATAGGATGGAGGTGTGTGACAAAATGAGTGCAGTTTTGGTTGGCGTGGGAGTCTTCCCTATACAGATGTGAGACAGCTAGGTTGACCCTGATCTCTTCTAGGTCTGGATGGACTATTCACATGATATGACTTCTATTATGTGTCATACCGTTGGAGTTTCCAGGTTACTGGTAGGGATGAGGGATGGTGTGTCCTGCAGCACTGATGATGATGAGGGTTGTGATGATGATCATCAGGGTGGTGATGTCGACACTTCTTCTTTAGTCCCTACTCTTATTCCTCCTCTGGTTTCTAATGTTTATCATGGTGGTGATCGTGTAACTTATTCTTCAATACCTCCTCCTCATCCTCAGGGTGTTGATGTTGATCAAGGTGCAGGTGATCATGGAGATGTTGTAGATTAGGGTGGTGATGTTGCATATCATGGTGGTGATGTTGATCAAGGTGGTGATGGCTCTTATACTTTAGTACCTCCTCATCCTCCTCTTTTACTTCACTCAAATGAGTGAGCCGCGTCACCTATTCATCCACAACATGCTTCTCCTAAAAGACTATGACTAGATATGTAGTTATAACAATTAATTGTGTTGTTGACCAGATATGTACATTATAGGAGTTATTTTAATTGTTCATATATATATATATATATATATATTTGTTCATGTTGATGTTGATGTTATGTCATGTTATATAATTTTCTCCATAACGTATAGTACTCTTAATTAAGTACTTTATTTTTGAATATATCTAAAATAAAGTACTCATGTCTAAAACAAGTGAAATTAACAGTAAAGTTTCTTATACCCCATCTTTAGAAATGTTTTGATGTACTAACTGTATATAGTACAAATGATAGATTTAAATAGGTTAGATTACAAGAGTATTTTATGATGTTTTTGTAGTTGAGAGGTCTTGAAAAGTAAATAAGTTATAGAAATGGATAAATATATGTCTTATGTTATTAATTAAAGTTTGGGAAAGCTAAAAGTGAATTATATTAATCTGCATACTTGCTTTGTATCACAATTTTACAAACTAGTTTACTTTAAAGTAAGATGTGAGAATTGGTCCTCATATAGAGAATATTGATTTTGTTCATAAGTTCATAATGAATAATTAAAAATATTTATGATAAGCTCAATTAGCATTTATAAAATCTTTCTGATATTTTAACTTCCTCTTAATTATAATTTGGTCATATTTGTTTATATTCCCATAATTAATACAAGTCTCAAAATATCTAATTCAACATTTTTTACTATACTATAAGCATACATGAATGTGAAACTTATCCAAGAAAAGTAAATAAGTTATAAAAATGGGTAAATATATGTTTTATGTTATTAATTAAAGTTTGGGAATGTGAAAAGTAAATTATATTAATCTTCAACCTTACTTTGTATCACAAATTTACAAACTAGTTTACTTAAAAGTAGCATGTGAGAATTTGTCCTCATTTCAAGAATATTTCTTTTGTTCATAACATCATAGATTTTTTTATATTCCCATAATTAACACAAGTCTCAAAATCTCTAATTCAACATTTTTTTACTATATTATAAGGATGCATGAATGTCAAACTTAATCAAGAAGCATGTACAAAAACATACAAATATATTATGTTACATGTTGTTAATTGTTGTTGTAATCCACATTAAGAATTGAATTAGTTGTTAGGAGCTTTAAAATTTATATCCAATTAGCTATTAGGAGCTTAAAATTTCTTATCCACAAATAAAAAGAGGCCATAAAGATAAGAAATAAGGGATAAATCATTGTTATGATCTACATGTTTAAATCAATTCTTAACTATATGTTTATTATTATTATATATTATATGTAATATAAAATTAATAATATATAACTTAATATATCATATTTTATTATGTTATAATTAATATATAATATAATATAATATATTCATTATATTATATTTATTTATTTATTATATATTATATTATTATATTTATAATATAAATTAATATATAACATAATATATTATATCTATTATATTATAATTAATATATAATATAATATAATATATTTATTATATTATATATTATATTATGTAATATCTTAAGTATATATTATTATATGTGTTTAGAGAGAGACATAGGCTCATTTTAGATCTCAATATACAATAATACATTTTAAAATTGTGACATAAAATATCTTAAAAGTTAAAATTAAAATACTAAAAGTACAAATATAATCTATATTTACAATGGAAAAGTATTTATATCATTTACATATAACATTTAATTATATCATCCAATCAAAAAATTAATAATATGAAATATGAAATACTAAAATCATTTGGGAAAACATAAGGCTCCTTAGCTTCATCCCAAATACTTTTAGAATTGATACATATCATCCCACTATCACGATCTTCCTTTAGATTTTTCCAATCAAAGGTGTCCCAACGCTTGCACCTAAAAATAACACATTGGAAAGAAGAGAAGTCCACTCGAATGATCTCTTTTATCTTTCAGACATAACCTACCTTCCCCTGTATGATGTTTTTATTGCGGTGGCTGGCATGACTAGATTGCTCGAATTCGACTTCCACTCCATAGTATTGTGTCATGTGTCCATCATCAACATCCTTTGTGCAAAAATTATGTCCATATTCCCACATAGATGGGAACAAATGCACCTATAAAAAAGTGAACAAATCACAGTGTCAATATGTTTTTAATAACATGACCATTAAAATATAAAATAATATAGATGTACTTACAATTCAAATGTGCATTACGAAGTTAAAAATTATTTACACAAAAATATTATTACCGAGTTGTTGCAACCAATCCCTATGTTTAGTGCATCCTCTTCTTTACATGGGTAATGATCAAATGCACCATATTTCTCTCTGATTTGGTCAACAACCCAACTGTTGGGGCATCTCATTGGCATATTTTATTTTAAATGATCAAGATAAGGCATCCTTCTACCATTCATCTGTCTCAATTATTTCGTGTCACTTTCCCATTTCCTCCTCTTTTGTTTGTACAATGTGACCCACAACTATGTTTCATTCGAATTGTAAAGAATGAATTTATTGATGGCATCAATTTCTGAATTCGCTGATGTATTCATGAAATCAATCTAACATATAGTACATATGATATCATGAAAATATACATTATGACATTCAATGTGAATAGTTACTATGTAGAAATTTGACAAACAATAAGTCACTTACTCTTTATCCAACGACTTTTTCCATTCGTTTAAGAGAATCTCCCCTTCTCTTTTTTCTTCATCCCTTTCATCATTCAAAATCATTTCACCTGGTGTGCTGTCAATCTTGTAGTCACTGGCATAATAGAAAGACCCATATGATATGTACCCCTCTACCATAGACCCTTTGGGTTTTTCCCTTTGACGAAAGAATCCTTTCAATTTCTTCATGTACTTCTCTAAAAGAAATACCCAATGACAAGAGACCACCCCAACTAATTCAACCTCATCTACTAGGTGAATTAGAAGATAAGCCTACAATTCCATGAAACTCTGTGGTATTTCCTTCTCAAACATACAAACAATCTCAACTATCTCTTGACGCAACCGTGGAATGTTATCCATATGAATCTCCTTTGATGTGATCCAATGTACAAAGGCGGATAATTTATATATGTCACACCTTAGGTCATGGGGGAATTCATGATTCACACACCCAAACATGAGGATAGGATAATGAAACTACAAAGTAAACACATAAAAAAATATTTATGTTTTATCCCATGGCATAAAAATAAAAAATAAAAATAATAAAATCATATTTTTGACATACATCGTACCTTCAGAAGGTTCAAATGGTCATGTGATTTCAACCCCCAAAATGGTCTTGACGCACAATGAAGCAACGCCATAGGGAATACCGATATAAAGAAGGAACCATCACACCCAATATAACTTTCGTTGCCAAAGAAATATCTTCTTTCTTTGAAATCCATGGGACATCACCTTCTTTGAAATACCAAGAGGGACTAGCCACTCCTCTACTTTCTTGTCTTGGCCAATGTTTCTTTTTAGTTTTTGAAGAAATATGATTTCTCCTCACAGCCAATGTGTCACTTTATTTTGATGATATGAGCCTCCATAAAGAAGATGAAACATTTTTAAATATATGCATGGGTAATTGGGCCATATTAAGATTCTCACAATATGGGAGCTCATAAAAGATAGACTTTATTTTCATCCTATTGTGAAATTTCTCAACATAAGTGTCGAAGAATTCTAGATCATTGAACATAGGCTCCCCATTTGAATCAAACATTTTTGTAATATCCTTCTCCTTGTAATGCCGAAAATGTTAAAAAAAAAACACGATTTTTTTTAAACAATTAAAAAAAGAGTGGGAATTGAATTTCATAAAGTCATTTAAATACTAAAAACCTATTCACTATTTCATTATTTTGCAAAATTTTGCAGGGGAGAGACTTGCAAGAGAGACATACGAAGGAACATTGTGGAGGAGAATAATACTTTGGAACCATAGTATTATTTAGAATACGATAATTTGAAGGGTATGGTGATTCACTCTAAACCCTTTTCATAAAGTTTTTTGTAATATTAAGAAGGTATTCAATATTTTCATTATTTTTCCAAAATTTACAGGAGATAGATTTGGAAGAGAGACATTCTGGGGAACATTGTGGAGTAGAATAATACTTTGGAACAACAAAAATATTCAGAAAATCATGATTTGAAGGGTTTGGTGATTCACTGAAAACCCTATAAAGTAAAAATTTTAAATTTTACTGTTGATTTTGATAATTAAAATTTTTACAAATTGTATTCCTATTTGAATTTTAATTAAAACTCAAGAAAAAAATAAGAAGATAAATTTGTACTTACCTTAAACCCTTGTATTTTTTTTTCTTATCTGAATGACAAATTTCACCCTAGGGCTTAACTCCCTCTATCACTTCAGAATTAGGGATTTTTTTTAGGTATTTTAGATCTAATGGGTTTGTGTTTCTATATATAATTGTTTGACATGTGATGCAAAAGGACAACTTATTGCATCAGATCCCAAATGCAGTCAATCCTCTAACTTTTTTTTTAAACAGTTTCCGATTTGAATTTTGTTTTAAAAACATTTTCTGATTTTCTGGTGTGCCATTTCGATAGAAACGCACCAGTGCATTTATGTCTAAGGACCACCAATAAAGCCATTTTTTTAATATAAATTTAAAAATAATGGTGCATAGAAAATAAATATCATCGATGTTTTCTCATCTAAACAACACAACACATGTTTTCACATAATTATTTTAATTTTTTTCATTTTTCTTCTCATCGGTTTGTAATTTTTCTATTTTTTTTGTTTTATGAATGTTCATTTTTTTTGCTATGTTTTCATTTTCTACTGTAGTCATCGTGATGTCTTGTATATATCACATTGTTGTAATCCACAATTTTTTAAAAAATAAATTAAATTGTTCGGTGTGTTTTGTTGTATGGAATGCATCAATGCGTTTTATGTAAGAAACACATCAATGCTTTGTGTCTAAAAAGCGCACCGGTTACAACGATTTTTTTCCGCTAAAAATTGTGTGATTTATTTACAAAATATATTTAATAATTTATGTATTGAATGGTACAGGTTGTATATTGATAAAAATATGAGTCAGAAGAGTTCAAATAAGAAAATTTATGATCGATACAATGATGACACATTCGGAAAAAGCGAAAAGGCAAGTTCTCTGTAAATTCTATACAAAATTAATATGGTTGAACTATATGTAAGTTTAACTAATATGTATTGGTTAGTGTGTTTCATGCAGGGCCACAAAATGAGGAATATCGATAAGATTATTTTTTATCTAAGTGAAGAAGAGCATAAAAGCTTGATGGAAAAATTGCATAGGGATGAATCAAGTGAATGAAAAAATACTATTAGATGACATGTTTCAAACTATTAATAATATACTTAGGAATATTAGATGGCATGTTTCAAAAAATATATTAATTCAGATATGTTTAATTTTATACAGGCACCAACAATGAGGGAACATAATGTCATCATAAAAAAACAAAAATAATTAATATAGAAGATGCAAATGATGATCAATGGGTCCTTAGCTCATCTGGACATAGAAGATGCAAATGATGATCAATGGGTCCTTAGCTCATCTGGACTGTTGTTGGAGATTAATCAAAGGGGGACTTTTTTTACAGAGCTATGAGGGATATAGTGGAAAAAACATATAGATGTAATTTCCACTCACAATATAGAAATCAATCCAATGATTTCAAGAACCATGTTATATTTAAACTACAGGAATCATTTCCATAAAAATGGTTAATGAGATCTATCATACATGCAATAGAAAAAACATAAAACAACAAAAAATAATAATTCAAAAAGTAATATTCCAATATATATATATATATATATATATATATATTACAGAGTATTCATTTATTAATATCATTTATTAATATATCAATTTTGTGATATTTAGTTTTCATATATAATATAAAAACACTTTATTGCCATGTTATTTTTTCAGGAAAATTATGAAAATGTCAGAGGACCAATGAGGTGATATTTGAAATATGCCAGTAGGAATGTCCAAAAATGTGTACAAGGAGATGGTCAAAGAAATGGACATAATTGTATCACAGGAGGAGCTATGTGAAAAACAACGTGCTTTAAATGTATGTAATCATTTAATTTTTCTATTAGGTACAAATAATTAATTTAACATTGAATGTTAATTTTCAAATATTCTCTTACATAAAAGAAAAGAAATTGGAACTCATTATGTACATAAAACTGGAGGACAAGGAAGAAAAGAGTTGATAACAAAGTTTGTGAGTAAATGCTATTTCCTTATAAGAACTTAATTTTGTTTTGTTGTATATTTTAAGTTGTTTTACAACAATCATCCTTGAATGTCTTCAAATAGGTTCTAACATGTAAAGAAGAGCCATCAGAAAAATTAATTGACATTGGGTTAATTAAGGGTTGTGAGTGTATGTTGGCATATCAAAAATTAATTGTCGAATTTATAAGTATAATCTATGTTGTTTTAATTCTATGATTTTATAATTAATGAAACAAAAATAATACTTTATATTAAATCTATGATTTATTATGGGGTATAAAACTTGTAGGAAAGAAAGTATGGAACTGAGACAAAAGGGGAATTTTTGAAACATGGCATGTGATTTGATTTTGAACATATGTGTATGATTCATGAGTCAACTCTTGCTTTGCAGGTATGTCACTTTTAAATTTACATTCATGTATATTATTTATTTCAATTTTCATTATTCTCACCAATGTAGATATACTCATTATAGTTTTGTTTTTATGTTTGTAGATGGAACTTGAAGAAGAACAAAAAAATTGAGGAAATGAACCAAACATTCAGAAAAATAACCCAAGGTATGCATGTAGCTCAAACACTAACAACAGTTCCAATGAAGAATGATGACCAATATATTTGGATATCAACGCAAGCTGATGACCAATATATTTGGATATCAACGCAAGTTGTAATTGTATTTTTTTTAAATAATTGTCTTTGAAAATCATACATTTTTATTTAATTTAATGGACATAGTGTCCCAATTGAAAGACAAGGGATTACCTATAAGTGTCCCATTTTTCATGACAAAGAACCTTTGATTCATATACTAAAATATGTTTTAATTTATTCTATTGCATTGTCCAATGTCGTTGTGAAATGTTACATCGCTGATTAAGTATATGGATGACTAAATATTAGAATGAAGAGATGAAAAATATGATGATATAAAAAATTAATCCAAACATCATATCCAAATTCACTAATCAAAATACAATATATATGTAAATGTTTTGATAAATAATGGAATTAAAAAATAAAAATGATTTCACTATCACAAGTCAATGTTTCTCGGTGTATTTTAATTATTAATCTCATCAGTGCGTTTAATATTAAAACTCACCAGCTTGTTTCATATGAAATGCATACCTGTTCTTTTATGTAATCAATCATCATTGGTTTCAATATTTATTTAATACCACAAAATTATATTAAAAAGTTGGGCTTTGGTGCATTAAGCTTATATGAAGCACCAGTGCTCTAGGATTATTAATAAGCATCGGTGCATCTTTTTTATTAATATGCATCGGTGCTATTGTGTTATTGATAAGCACTGAGGCTTGTTTGTTACTAAAAAGCATCGGTGCTTTCGATTTTTAATGCATCGAGGGGTTTTTTTCAGGTAACGCACCGGTGCATATTATTTTATACATCATTGGTTCCTTCTTATTAATAATGCACATATGTGTTCTAAGTACAAAGCCCCGGTTCTTAATTATTTTTTACTCTCCCAGTGCATTTTACTATTAAAGCCTAGATGTTTATATGAAAAATACCCCAGTTCTTAAATGTTTTACCGCCTCAGTGCTTGACTATAAGTGTACAACACCGGTGTTGTAGGTGTATGTACACACCGATGCTTGTTCCTTATACAAACACATCGATTTGTAAACATATTATAACACATTTGGTTGCACATATTTTTTTAGTTATAATCAAGTTCTGTTATAGTATCCGCAAAATCATCCGCTATCGAAAACAAATGTTGTAGAAAAGGTTTTTTTGACAATTGTTTCCAATTTGTAACACTAGAAACCTCTGCTATAACCTCCACTAAAAGGTCTTTTTCTTGTAGTGGTACATGGACAGAATATTTTCCATTGTTCTTGATCTACAAAGAGATCTTCAATTTTAATCTTCCAAAGCTTAAAATTATGGCCATTGAATTTTTTGATCTCTATTCTCGAGTTGCTCTCCATTCTTTAGCACGACCTTTAAACATTTTTTACTTATGACACTTACTGAACCTAGTGTTTATCTCAAATAAAAAGTTTATAAACGAATATATGATACCGCATGTTAGGAAATGAGACACACTTCCATGCTAAACCTAGCATAATAGAGGAAGGAAGATTTAATCAAGAAAGTAAATGACAAAACATACACACAATACATAGATATTTTACCCTAGAAACCCAAACCTGGAAAACCAAAATTCCTTAATAATTATGCTCTCTTGTTGTCTTATTCATTCATAATAAATGTTACATGTCTAACCTTGGTCCAAACCTAATACAAAATCGACATCATACCCTATTTCTTACACAAGAACAACCATGTAGCCAATTCAACTTACCTCTACATGATCAACAACCTATAGTATTATAGACTCTTGGTGATTAGCCATTCATCATATTCTACAACATTACAACATGCCTTACTTATAGGATTTATTGTAGGAAAACCCTAAATAAAAGGACACATAAATGGTTACAAATCCATGCAGATCGTTGGCTACAAATCCCGTGAATCTCAGGATTGTTTTATAGTCCACAACCAAGTCATATTACCAGTTGACTATTGGTCGGTCATCATTAGTCTTTATTCTGTTTCCACATGCATGTCTGTCAACCTCTTGTCATTTGACCTCTTCGAATTGTTGGCATATTTATTACGGGCAGACAGAAGGAAGAGAATTTGTTTTTCCTTGATGGCAAGCTCAGCCCGACGATGATGAACAAGAGAAAGTGGCAAGACCAGTAGTGCGACGATGATCGCATGGCAAGATCAGAACCGTAAACTCTAGGAGTCTAGGAAGTAACTCACGACAGAAAATCCTGAAATGTGATAGATCAAAGCATGTCAAAAACTCCATTTCGGAGTTTCACAGAATGGGAAATTGGAGTTTCGGATACCGGGAGTTGGAGGAGTCAAGAGTCGAGACTCTTCATCACAGGAGTCCCGAAGTCGCGAAATGTGAAACGTCGAAATCCTGAAATAGGCACATCAACAAAGAGTTTCACAGACCGGGAAATAACTCCATTTCGGAGTTTCAAATACTTGGAGTTGGAGGAGTCAAGAGTCAAGACTCTTCATCAGAGGAGTCCCGAAGTTGCGAAATGTGAAACGCCAAAATCCTGAAACAGACACATCAACAAAGAGTTTTGCAGACCAGGAAATAACTCCATTTCGGAGTTCCGGATACCAAGAGTTGGAGGAGTCAAGAGTTGAGACTCTTCATCAGAGGAGTCCCGAAGTCGCGAAATGCAAAACGCCGAAATCCCAAAACAGACACATCAAAAAAGAGTTTCACAAACCGGGAAATAACTCCATTTCGGAGTTCTAGATACTAGGAGTTGAAGTGTCGAAACACTTCACCACAGGAATGCCAAAATGCCGAAATGTCGAAATGCGAAAAACACTTTTTGGTGTTGGTTTCGGTTACTAGGAGTTGGAGTGTCGAAACACTTCACCACAGAAATCGCGAAATGCCGAAATGCGAAATTGCGACATGGAGTTTTAGGGATCGCGACATGGAGTTTCAGAGTTTCGGGGATTGCAACATGGAGCGTCAAGATATCTCATCACAAGAATTGCAGAAATTGTGAAATGTTGAAAGGGACTATTGTGAGTCTCGAAGACTCAAAGGGGAAAATGCCGAAATATCGTCAACCATTTGATTAGGAAAAGAAGGGATCAGATTATGAATTTTTTTGGACCATTGATCTGGATCCATTTCGGGAATCGTGACTTAGAGAGTCGAGATGCTTCGCAACAGGAATTCATGACATGTAAAATCGTGAATTTCTGAAATACGAAATGTGAAAGACATTTTGTTTCTTGTAATCAAACGGTGCAGGTGAATTCAAATATGATCGGAGGGCTACTGTTTCACCTCACAGTTAATTGATCAGTTACGATTCAGTTAACAAAACTGATTCATGATTCTTGATCGGTTGGCAATTCAGTTGCTGAGGTGTGTGTGAATAAAAGAAGATATGAGACGATTGTGCAAAGTTGGTTGTTTGGACTGAAAATGAGTTGAACTGTAGAAAGGTAAAACTATAGTATGCACAGTGTGAAGAAAGCTCGGAGATAAGGAATAGAAGATGAACATAAGAGAAAAGGTGAAGAGAGCAGAATGTGCACATATCAAAGAGAATGAGAAGGACAGAGAAAGAATAGATAGACAGAGACAACAAGTCAAGCCAAATATGAATAGAGCAGAAGAGTAGTGTAGCAGAGAAGAATTGCAGAACAATAAAGAAGTGGTAAGGATTGATTTATCCGTGTTGTTGGTTATTCAATCATTTATTTGTAATAAGGGTGGTAGGGAGGTGCTAGGGAGGACTGTTGTCCTCAGAGGTTCAAGTGGGTTCTTGGACACAGGGAGTTGTAGCTTCCATTTGGTTGCAGCCAGAAAAACCAGGGTGGCAGAGTGGTGCAAGGGAGAACAATTATTCTCTATTATATAGATTGGTGCTTGTGTGACTGGAAGTTGGTGCTTTCATCAAGTTGGTGTTGGAACACTTAGGGAGTTGTTTCTTCCTTCTAGTGGGTGCTAGAGAAACCAGAGAGTTGGTGCTCTCAAACAAGTTGGAGCTTGTAAAATAGAGGTAGTAGCCTCACATTGAGTTGGTGCTCAATTATAGATGATGTACAGAACTTAAAAGAATGCCTATCATTTTAAAGAAGAAGAGGTTTTCTCCCTTTATGGGTTTCATCGTGAAAATATATCTCTGTGTATATCTTATGTGTGAGTGATGCTCATTATTTATGTTGTCCATATGTAGT
>SNQJ01S0072277.1:70585-102010 GCA_010110895.2 Picea sitchensis
CTTCCTTCTAGTGGGTGCTAGAGAAACCAGAGAGTTGGTGCTCTCAAACAAGTTAGAGCTTGTAAAACAGAGGTAGTAGCCTCACATTGAGTTGGTGCTCAATTATAGATGATGTACAGAACTTAAAAGACTGCCTATCATTTTGAAGAAGAAGAGGTTTTCTCCCTTTATGGGTTTCCTCATGAAAATCTGTCTCTGTGTATATCTTATGTGTGAGTTATGCTCATAATTTATGTTGTCCATATGTAGTATAATATTGATGGTCACTTGGAGAAATATTAAAAATGGTTTAATTGAATTAATATTGTTTAAGCACAGTAACAATTGATTCACCCCCCCTCTCAGTTGTCTTAGTAATTTCAACATGATTTTTTTTCGATGTATTTACTACGTCAAACCACCTCTAACTTCAAATTCGACTTTACTTGGTCGAACCACCTCAACCTTTGAATTGTTGTTGATCCACCTCAACTTTGAATGTCAATCGATCCACCTATAATTTCACTGCAAAGAATATAAAAACCCAACATTCCTTTTCATACCATTCTTTTCCTTTCCATGCCATGTCATTCCTTTCCTTTCCATGGCATCGAAAGGAAATGAATTTCATGGGAAGGAATGACATGGTATGGAATGGTAGGGCAAGGCATTTCATGCCTTGTCTTTCCTCTCCTTTTCATGACATGTCTTTCAAATCCATGCCATGCCTTACCAAGCCATGCCATGGCATGCCTTGCCTTGTCATGCCATTGCTTGTCATGACATACCTTTTCATGACATGGCTTACCTTTCCATGTCATGTCATGCCTTTCCTTGCCTTGCCTTACCATGACATTCCATGCCATGACATTCCTTTCCTTGTCATTCCATGCCTTTCCATACCATACATTTCCTTTCGATCACATGTCCTGAAAAGTCATTCCATGCCATGCCATGCCATTCCATTCAATACCATTCCTTGCCTTTCCTTTCCTTTCCATGACATGCCTTGTCGTGCCATGCCATGCATTTCGATATGTTTCTTTGTCATGCCATGTATTTCATGTCCATGACATTCCTTCCAAGTCATATAATTGCATGCCATTTCCATGCCATGCCATGTGATTCCATGCCTTTTCATGCCATGAAATTCCATGCCTTTCCTTTCCATGCAATGTCATTCCATGCCTTACCACGCCATTCCTTTCCTTTTATTTCCATCCCATGCCATGCCTTTCCTTTCTGTTCCATGTCATTACATGGCATGCCTTGTCTTTCCTTTCCTTTCCATGATGTTCCATGCCATGCCTTGTCAATCCATGCCATGGCATGCCTTTCCTTTCCATTACATGCCTTGCCTTGTCGTGACATGTGTTTCCAAGCAATGTCATGGAATGTCATTTACATTCCATGCCATCTCCATTCCATGTCATTGTCATGCCTTTCCAAGCCAATAAATGATATTAAGCAATTTCAAACAAGTCAATGAGAAGTCCCAAGCACCACAAATAAATAAGGAAACTATATGTTTTATAAAACTTGTTTCTAAGATGTTTAAATTCAACAATATGACAAGTTACAATAGGAAAAATATAACAGCCCTTAAAACAAGTAATCATGCAATTAAAGGGGGTTGAAAATGCAAGCCTAAACTAGGGTTTAGATAAAAAAACAAAATGCTTGTTGGATGGAATATGGCACATAACAACCTTAGAATATTCAAGACATAAATCCCAAAAATTATCACAGAAATGTAATAAAAGGTGTGAATGTGTATTCTAAGGGTGAAAGACGACAACTAAACCCTATAATTCAAGTTAACAAGGTTGGAAGTTGAGGGTAAGTATTAATATAACCACAAAATTGAGGGTTTCAAGACAAGATTAATTCAAGAAGAATACAATATAACATGTAATATCACCACTTTGATAAGAAAAAATATTTAATAAATTCAAGAAATAACCATAAATGATTTATAAAAAGAAATTACTAGGTAAATCAATGATCATCCATGAATTACTAACCATAAAATCATCCACAATACTTGAAACATGGATCTAAGGTATATTCATAGTTTTGAAACACAGATTATCATAATTAATAGGATTTACATAGAAAGGGATGTCACTAAATAGGTTTATGTTCCATCCTTATGGTGTAGTATTATTATACTATTTATCTATAATTCCTTTCCTTTACATGCCTTGCATTTCCTTCCCTTGCATGACATGCATTGCCTTTCCTTTCCATGCCATGCCATGCCAAGCCTTTCCTTGCCTTGCCTTGACAAGACATCCCATGCCATACCATGTCGTTCCTTGCCTTACCTTTACATGTCTTTCCATGCCATGCCTTGCATTTCCTTTCCTTTCCATGCCATGCATTGCCTTTCCTTTCCATGTCATGCAATGACATGCCATGCCATGCCATGACATGCCTTTCCTTTCCATGACATGTCATGCCTTACCATGCCATGTCTTGCATCACATTGGCTTTCCATTCCATGCATTGCCTCGCCTTGAGATTCCATTCTATGCCTTTCCTTTATTTGATTTGTCATGCAATGCCTTGCCTTTGCATTCCTTTCCCTTCCATGGCATGCCTTCCCTTGTCATGGAAAGGCATGGCATGGAAATGAATGGTATGGCATGGCATGGTAAGGCATGCCACGGAATGGCATGTAAAGGCATCGAATATCATGTCATGTCATGGTAAGGCAAGGAAATTCATGGCATGGCATGGCATGGGTCAATAAGGCCTTAAAGTTCCATGTCATGGCATGACATGGAAAGGAAAGGCATGGAATAACATGGCATGGTATGGATCAACACGGCCTTGAATTTCCATGCCATGTCTTGTCTTTCCTTGTCATTCCTTCCCTTTTCATGCCATTCCTTACCTTTCCAAGCCTTGGATTACCTTTCCTTTCCATGCCATGCATTGAAATTCCTTTCCATTTCGTTCCTTGCATTTCCTTGTCATGCCTTGCCATGCCATGAAATTTCATGCAATTCCATGCATTGAATTTCCTGTCCATGCCATGCATTTCATTTCCTTTCCATGCCTTGCCTTGGCTAACCACAATTCATCGAAAAGGTACTTTCATTATGATATTCATAAAAATGATTGTTTGTAAAAATGTAGTTATTTTCATTCTTTGAAATAATTGTTTATCGAGTTAATTTAATAAAAACTCCATGGCATTCATGTATCATACCTTTTTTCGTGCCTTAAAAAAATAATTCTTGTACTAAATGAAAAATTTTAATACTTAAAAATTGCAATCAAAGGATTCATTAAGCATGTAATTCTACAACTTGTTATCTGCTCTATCTTAGATAAAAATACTTACATGAGAATTTCAATGTCATAACATAAGCTCTCTTTATTCTTATATCTAAGGTATCTTCATAGTTTTGAAACATGTATTATCATAATTAATAGGATTTACTTGACCTAGACCTAGACTTAGACCTTGACTTGCTTTTTCATGTCTAGCTTTGCTTAGACTTGTCATGTCTTTCCTTGGCTTTCCTTTCTTGTCCTTATTTTTTCTCTTTTCTTTTCCTTTCCTTACATTTCCTTTCCTTTCCTTGAATTTCCATACCAAAATTTCCATGAATCGCTTGAGGAGGAGAGATTAAACTCATGAAAAAAATCAAATCGTCGGTTTCATTGGATCCAAGGCATATGGTTTCAACTAGTGGGGAAACTCCACTATCATTCTATTGAACAAAAAACCATTTTTTTGAGGATCTTCGACACTAGGGTTTTCCTCAATGAGACATAGTGCAATTTTTGAACAAGAGGTTGATTTTCAAAAACACAGTGTCAAGCAATTGTGGCTAGCATGGTCACATGGGCCTTGGCAAAATATAATTGTGAGAGCTTACATAACTTCATTATGTTTCTCGGTTTGGATTTTATGTCCCTTGACCAAATTGGTTACATGTCCCTAAATGGATTGAGGAGGTGAGTTGCAACTCATGATAAAACTCTAAATAGGACTCGGATGGACGAACCGTCAACTACATTGGATTTAGAGCACCATATTTTAGCTAGTGGGGCCTTTCCGTTGTCATAACATTGACCATAAAACTATTTGTTGGAGGATCTTCAACACTGGGGTTTTTCTCAATGAGGCATAGTGAAATTTCTGAACAGGAGGTCAATTTTAAAAAAATAATTTTCAATGATTATGGGTAGATTGGTTGCATGGGCCTTGTCCAAATAGACTTGTGGGAGCTTATGGAACTCTATTATGTTGCTGGTTTTTCATTTTATGCCACTGGACCAAATTGGTGACATGTCCTTGAATGGCTTGAGGAGGCAAGTTGCAAATCATGATAAAAATCAAACCAAGACTCAGATGGATGAAATTTCCATTGCATTCGATCTAGACCACTGGATTTGATATAGTGGGCCCCCTCCACTATCATTCTATTGATCATAAAACCATTTCTTGGAGGATCTTTGACACTAGGGTTTTTCTCGATGAGGCATTATGCAATTCTTTAACAAGAGGTCGATTTTCATGAACACTCTGTCGAGTGATTATGGGTAGCGTGGTAATGTGGGCCTTAGCCAAATATATTTGTGGGATCTTATGAAAATTTGTTATGTTACTCGGCTTGGATTTAATGCCCCTGGACCAAATTGGTGGTATGTCCCTGAATAACTTGAGGAGGTGAGTCGCAACTCGAGATAAAAACTCAAACCAAGAATCAGATGGATGGATTGTCAGCTAAATTAGATCTGGAGAACCATATTTCATATATTTTGGTCTGTATGCTATCATTATGTTGACCAAAAGACCATTTTTTGGAGGATCTCCAACACTAGGGTTTTTCTCAATGTGGCATAGTGCAATTTCTAATGAAGAAGTTGATTTCTAAGAACATTATGTCGAGCGATTCTGGGTAGTGTGGTCATGTAGGCCTTAGAAAAACAGACTTGTAGGAGCTTATAAAACTATTTTTTGCTACTCTATTTGGATTTTATGCCCGTGTACCAAATTAGTGACATGTCCCTGAATGGATTGAGGAGGCAAGTTGCAACTCACAATAAAAATCAAACTAAGACTTGGATGGATGAACCGTTAATTGCATTAGATCTGTAGCACTGGGTTTTAGCTTGTGGGGTTCCTCTATTGTCATTCTATTGACCAGAAACTATTTTTTGGAGGATCTTCGACACTAGGGTTTTTCTCAATGAGGCATAGTGCAATTTTTGAACAAGAGGTCAATTTTCAAGAACATTGTGTCGAGATATTGTGGGTAGCATGGTCATGTGGGCCTTGGAAAAATAGACTTGCAGGAGCTTATGCAAATCCATTATGCTACTCGAATTGGATTTTATGCCCTTGCTCGAAATTGGTGGCATGTCCATGAATGGATTGAGGAGGCAAGTTGCAACTCGTGATTAAAATTAAACCGAGACTTGAATGGATGAATCATCAGTTTCATTGGATTCAGAGCAATGGGTTTTATCTAGTGGGGCCCCTTTGCTATCATTATGTTGATCGAAATTTTATTTTTTCGAGGATGACCAACACTAAGGTTTTTCTGAGTGCTTATTACATATGTTTTACAATTTAACACCTTGTTAGGATAGACATGGAAAGTCATGGCATGGAATGGAAAGGAAAGTTATGGAAAGACATGTCATTGTATGGAAAGGAAAGGCATGGCAAGACATGTCATGACATGGAAAGGAAATGAAAGGCATGGCATAGCAAGGGAAGGTATGGCAAGAAAACGAATGGCATGGAATGTCATGGTAAGGCAAGGAAAGACAAGGCATGGCATGGCATATCATGGCAAGGTGTGGCATGCAAAGGAAAGGAGTGGAATGGAATGGCATGGCAAGGCAAGGAAAGGCAAGGCATGGAATGGAAAAGAATGTTAAGGAATGTCATGGAAAGTGAAGGTAAAGAAAGGCATGGAATGTCATGGACATGCATGGCATGGAAAGGAAAGGCATGGAAAGGCATGACATGGCATGACATGGACAGTCATGGAATGGAAATCAAAGGCATGGAAATTCATGGTATAGCATGGTATGACAAGAAAGTTCATGGCAAGGAAAGGCATGGCATGGAAAGGAATTAAATATCATGGGATAGAAAGGGAAGGCAAGGCATGGCATGGCATGACATTGCATGATAAGGAAAGGAAATGCAAGCCATGACATGGAAAGGGAAGGCATGGAAAAGAAATGCAAGGCATGGAAACACAAGAATACCATAACAACCATAAAATGAAGCCAAAATTTCAATAATTCATAAATATGAAATATGTTTTCAATTGTTTCTTTTACATACCTATGATAATTCAAGGAAAGGCATGGCATGGAAAGGGAATACATGTCATGGAAAGTGAAGGCAAGATTGTTGATTTTTTGTATTATCATATATTTATAGTTATTACCTTATGATTTAATTAAAATATTCAGTTTCATACAATAGTTATCATAGAATAACTATACACTAAAAATATCAACTACAATACTGCAACGGAAATAACAAGATCTAGAAATATTAACCATGCACAATAGACACAAGAACACAAGATTTTATCCTAGGAAACCAAATCCTCGGGAGAAAACCCAACAAAATTTCTTAAAAGAATTCACTCAATAGTTCACAAGATCACCACCATAGGAATAATACCAAGAGATATAAAAAGTCACCTCAAAACCGTACCACAACTTTCCAAGAGGTAGCAGACAAGAGAAAATACCATAAACCCTAGTTGTAACATATTCCTTCCTTGCCTCAGACTTGCACATTCTTTTATTTGAGTGTGTACAAATGGGAAGGTGTCACCCTTATTTATAATCTTAAAGTCACTTTTACTAGGCTGAATTCGCTTCCTGGAAATTCTATTTTACTTTATTATTTTACAGTAGGGCCAACTTCTCTTTTGGGATCTTCAATTTCACTTTATTTGGAGAAACGTTTGTTTCTATGGTTGTTGATTTAGGTTTTCTGGATGAAGAGGGATCTCTCAAGTCTTGGTCAATAACTAGAAAAGTTAGTTTGACTTATAAAGAAAAATATCTATTTATCATTTTTAAGTAAAATGATTTGCTTGGTGGGGCCATGAATCATGTATTATGTAGTTTCTTTGAGCATCTTTTGTTATTTTTTCTTTGATAGAAAGAAAATAAAAAACCTAGTTTTCTACTAGTTAGGTCTCTTTGTTTCTTTGCATTGTTTTCATTGTTCTTTGAAAAAGAAAAATATATTAGCATAGGTTTCTTTTTTATTATCATATTAAAATAACTTCAAAACAAAAGTAAGAAAGAAAAACTTTTTTTTCCTCTTTTGCATTTTGCATTAGAAAAGAAAAATTTGCATTTTAAGGTTTGAAGGATTGTTCACGCATTTTCTTTATGAAAATATTTTTCATTTGAATATTAGTGTAAATTTTTCTTTGCTAGTGTTCTTATAGGTTTCATTTTTGTAAGAGTCTCAAACAACATCAGTTGCACCTCCATACCCGTTGAGTAAAAACAACCACTAAAATGAACACTAAGCTTAAAATGTACTATACTTTGTTTCTAGGGTTGAAACACAAGCTTAGGGTTAATGCCTTGGATTAGGATTGGAGGGATAACTGTATAAGGCCATTAAAAAAACATAGGAGTCTGATCTAGGGAAAAACTCAAATCCAATTTTCGTATAAGTATAGTTGGGAGCCTTCTCTAATACAAGAGATAAACATGAGGTCATCTGAAGGAGAGCAGAGGAGATTTCCCCTCCTAAGCTTGAATATGAATAGTGGAGAGATTGTATATTCGGGGTTTCTCTAGTTCCTTTACCTCCATCATAGGTGGTGCTTTTAAAGATTCAAGCTTTTTTATGCCACCCATACGTTCGATCCCAACTGCTGACCATACCCCTAGAATGATGACTAGGAGTTGGTAACCTTAGTGGATTTTCCTAAGGATCTCATAGGTGACTATTGGGGCTTTTCGTGGTATCTAGGATAGATTTCATATCACACTTTTCAGTATTACTGGAGGGTGGCCTGCGAAGAGTGGGTACTTGCACCGAATAAGCCTAGTTAGTGGAAGTCAGGAGAACTTATTCTCACTCGTTCATTCGTTGGTCCACGTGACTTAATCAACATGTGCCTTTATATAGAAGGTCCCTTTCCACTTTTTCATTGCTTTGGATTCATGAACTCATCAACCTGGGCTGAAGATTTGGAAAAGTTGTTTTCCTATGATATTTCTCTTAGGGATTTTTATTGGAGTGTTGCTTTGTGTAGTTGGACTTATGTTGTTTTAGTTTGACCTCTCTTGGATCATTGATTCAGGGTGTTTGACCAACCACTCTTCTTATCGGGAATGACCACTGGTATTTCTCTTGAAAGTGTTGAGCCACCTCCTAGAAGATGTGGGTTCTTATACCAATGGTTCGTTAGAATCAATGTGTGATACTTTTATGGACATGAACAATCCTGCAAGGGATGAACTTGTGCATAAAAATGATAGGGCCAAATTTCTTAAGGATACCAACCAAGGGACCCCTTCCCAAGGGGATTCTTATGCTTTTCCTTTCTTTGTAAATGTTGGTTCCCCCTTGATGGCCACTTTGAACATTCATGGGTTGAATGTAGGACTACCAATTTGGTTTTGGATGTCACCATATGTCCCAAATTCTCTTTATGATTCTCATATAAGAACCTTATGTCAGAGGCATCGTATTGATTTTGATCCTTCACCTTCTGCATCTGCAAAGGCTACTTCTCCTCCTCCTCCCACTTCTAGTCAAAGTATTATTACTAGTAACCAGAAGTATAAAAGGAATAACAAGAGGAAGAGTAAGAAATATAATTCACCTACCTCTGCTAGTCATGTTGGAGACTTGTCACCAGCCTCTACAGGTCATGCCGGGGGAAAGTGACCAACCTCTACTAGTCATGATGGAAGCATGAGCCTATTCCCTATGAGTCATACTAGAGTTCAATGACCAATATTTGTTATTCATGCTAGAAGGGAAAAACCAACATCTTCTACTCATTTTGGATATTTGTCAACAAACTCTGTGAGTCACGTTGAAGATAAGAAACTAGTCACTGCAAGTCATGTTGGGGGGATGAGTATAGTCACTGCTAGCCATACTAGAAAAACATCACCAACCTCTGCAAGTCATGTTAAATATCAAAAAATAACCTATGTGAGTCATGTTAGATATAAAGAACATAAAAAATTAATAACATCTTTAAGGTTCAGGATAGAGAAGAACATATCTTCAAAATAAATATTTTTTTCGTAGTTCATCTGTCAGCTCGTCGAGATTAGATTCCTTTGTCTTCTTGTGTGGTGAATTCTTATCAACATCAGTTGTTGATGCATGCTTCCTTCCCTTCCTTTTCTTCTTAGAACATTAAGCATCATAATAACTAGATGTATTACAATTAAAGAATTTGATATTTGAAAGGTATTTCTTCTCCCATCTTTGGAAAAAATCAATAACATCTTTAAGGTTAGGGAAAGAGAAGGATGTATATTTAAAATAAATATTTTTTTGTAGTTCATGTACTATCTTGTCGAGCTTAGATTCATTTGTATTCTTGTGTGGTGAATTCTCATCAACATCAATTGTTGTTGCATGTTTCCTTCTCTTCATTTTCTTCTTAGGACAATAAGAGGTATAATGACCAAATGTATTACAATCAAAGTGTTTGATCTTTGAAAGGTATTTATTCTCCCGTCTTCATATTGGAGTTGATTCTTCACTTGTATTTTTATTTCCAAAATTATTTCTTACTTTCTTTCTCCTTGTATGAGTTGTAACTTATTGAGTCCCTTCATCTTGGGGTTTCTGCAAACTATTCTTGGATAATGCTCGAGCTTCTTATTTGATACAATCAATCCATAATTGATCAAATTGTGGAAACTTCTCTCATCCAAAAATATTATGAACAAATGAATCCCTGAGGAAGGAAATCCATTGAGAGTTACTGTAACAAGCTCAACATCATCAACATTGTCTCCAATGGCTTGAAGTTGATCTCTCAACCGAGATACCTTCATGAAGTAGGTAACAACTAGATCTTGTTTTCTCATCATGATGCACCATAGTTGATTTCTCAAGGATAACTTCCTGTTAGTGTTCTTACTTTCAAATAATCCTACCAAGCAGGGGTGATTTTAAGGATGGAAATTTATTTTAAAATGTAGAAACCTTGGTGAATCTTACTAATCCTTCATATGCCAACTATAAATGTTTTGCGACATTTTTGTAAAAATATTCAAATTTATAAGGATTTTATATAGTTTGTATAAAATTTTGGCGATTTTTAAGTTAAAATAATTTTATCCTATAGAATTTGAGTGAATCATTTTTAAAATAGCGAATCGTTTTTTGGGAAAAACCCTGGAAAATTAGACCATGAGAAAAAATTAGCCCCTAAAGTCATCCCTACTAGTACCAAGGGATCAAACATATCTTTGGTAATTTACATCTCAACTGTATGTGGAATTAAGTGATCTCTTACATAATCTATCAAGGTTATTTTAGTCTTTGCTTCATTCCTTTTGTGTTTGGCTTTCTCTTCATCACTCGCTAGTTCTAATACCTTTCCTTTTACATATTTCTGAATCTCATTTTCATCTAAGACAAATAGTATCCTGGCCTTCCAAGATCTGAAATTTGTAGCGCTGTCCAGCCTATCTTCTATCTTGAGACTGGTTGTCATCTTGTATTTGACCATATACTCAACCTTTGACCTTGACCAAAGAATTCAAGCTTGACGTATTAGAAGGATGAGATAACCAATACATTCACTAGGTTAGGGCGAGTTATCCTATGCAATATTTATCCCCAACACTACCCAATATATTTCTCAACGATCTTTACAAATATTTGGGTCATGGCAGTGACGTTTAACTGTGCAGTGGAAATATTTCAGCAAAGCTATGATACCATGTTCATTTTTCAAATAATCATGTCTAGATATTTATTACCTTATGATTTAATAACAATATGCACTTTCATACAAAAATTATTATAGAATAACTATACACTGAAAAAATCAACTATAATATTGCAACAAAAATAACAAGATCTAGAAATATTAATCATGCACAGTAGACACAACAACACAAGATTTTATCCTAGGAAACCCAATTCTTGGGAGAAAACCCAACAAACTTTCTTAGAAGAATCAATTAAATATTACACAAGATTACCACCATAGGAATAAAACCAAGATATATACATATTCACCTCAGAACCTTAGTGCAACTTACCAAGAGGTAGTGCTTCAAGAGAAAATACCAAAAACCCTAGTTGAAACATCTTCTTTCCTTGCCTCAGACTTGCACATTATTTCCTTGAGTGAGAGATAAGTGATTGTGTACAAATGGGAATGTGTCACCCTTATTTATAATCTTCAAGTCACTTTTATTGGGGCCGACTTCTCTTCCTGGAAATTCTATTTTTACTTTATTGTTTTTGAGCGGGGTTGATTTCTCTTCTAGGATCTTCAATTTCACTTTATTTGGAGAAGATTTCCTTTATATGGATATTGATTGAGGTTTTCTAGATGAAGAGGGATCTCCCAAGTCTTTGTCAATAACTAGAAAAGTTAGTTTGACTAATGAAGACAAATATCTAGCTTCCTTCTCTTTGATTTATAAAATTCTTGTTGTTTCGAATCCAATTTCCATTGATTTGAAAATATTGCTCTCTTCATGTTACTGCTTAAAACTCTATTTTCACCTCAACTCCTCTCAATTCTATTTTAAATTTTTTGTTAGGGTTCTTGTTCTGAGCTTCAAGGTTTTGATTTCAATCTCTTCCTCCAATTTAAACTCGGGCTTCTTGTGAATGAAACCATAAGCGATTCTTCAATAATTGAAACCTTCTTTTAAAAATTGAATCTTCAAAGTTTGAAAATACCAAAAATTTATATCTATGAGAGGAAGAATTACATATTAGAAAAAGACTATTTGTTTGATAGAAGAACCTTATCTTCTGGTATTATATCTATCTTGAATTTGTTGGAGGAGTTATTGATATTGTTTTTCCAGAATTCATCTTGCAACAGAGGAAAATATTTTTCTTCAATTTATTTGGGACAAAAACCCTAGAGTTCTTACCACTAGCAAGTATAGCACTAACACCTGTACTTTATTGATTCTATATGCTTCATAAATATATGATATATTTTTCACAATTTGTTTTATATATAAGTAGAGGAAGACTTCATTTCAAAATTTCTTTCTAACACTAAAACCCTAGAACTATTATTATCTAGAAATTGAAGTATTCATACCCATGCTTGTTTAATGATAGATAAATTCTTGATATTCATTCTCTAGATTCTGAATTTGAGAATCAACAACACAGAAAAAATGTAACCATGTCTCAAAAAGATTCTAAATTTTGTAAGGTCTCGTTAGGTAATATAGAAACTATGAATGGTTATATGGAATGGAAATGTGAATTATGGATGGTGTGGTAAATGGTGAATGGAGAGGTAAGTAAAAGGATATTTGGGTAGTATTGAAAATATAGAATATGAAATGTGATAAGGGAGGAAAATTTGGGAAAAACACTACTACATATTGAAAATTTTGCGATGACCACTTGCGCCAAAAGTACTCTTTTGTCGCAACATGCAAGAGAAAAAGTTCAAGTTTTTTAAATCCACCTCGTATTCGTCGCAATCTTGATGCAGGTAGTTTGACCAGATTATTATGGTAAATGTTCATCGCAAAAGTGACGATGATTCTTTGTTCGTCGCAATAGCGCCGTGTGACTTAACCTTAAAATTGACAGTTAAAAATGACCTAAAAAAAATAGGTAAAAAAATAAAATATTTTTAGGTCACTATTGTCGCAATTGCGACGATAGTGACCTAAAATTGCACTATAAATATTTGACGATTCAAAGATGTTGCGACAATCTTTCTATAAAAACGACGGTTTCGAAAGGGTATTTTTGTGTGGAAAAATGTCGAAGAATGTTGTTAGAGGTGGGGAAAAAAGTAAAGCGGGTGAAAAGGGTGATGGTAGTTGTTATTGCCCTTGTAAAAAATGTTGCCTCAGATGTCCCGTAAGAATTTTAATAGAAAAAACTACAAAACATTGTAGGAAATATGGTCACGTTGATGGCAGATCGAATGAATATTGTCCCATGGTAATTAGCTATATATTCACTATCTTTTTTTTATTTTGTCAATTTTATATAAAATTATATATATGTACATATATTGTTTGAATGTTTGTTATAGTATACACTAATTTTGCATGATTGTTTTTAATTATAAAGTTAGAGTTGCCCTCTAACTTTCCGCAGACTATTGCACCAAGTATTAGTGGAAATGATGTTTTACAAGTTGAGGAACATCATCATGACCAAGCAAATGAGGATCTCATGGAAGAAGATGATGGGACAAATCAAGTTAATGATCCCATGGAAGAAGATGATGGGAAAAATCAAATGATCAAAGATTTGTTTTCGCAGCCGGATGAGGATGGGGAAAATGATGGTATTTATGATGAACCTCTATTAGAAAAGGCAAATAAACGACTTTATGAAGGATCAAGAGAAAATATTATCTACATACATTGTTCTTGGTGAACTTAAGGTTATGAATAATTTGTCAAACACTTGTATGACCACGAATTTTAAGGTATGTAATATGTTTTCATCTCATCGTATAAATGTTGGATTTTTTATATTTGTTTTTGGTAATTAATGTGTAAAATAAGAGCCATTTTAATTAATATTCTCACATTAACTAGTTGTTATATTGTAGATTTTTAGGTGAAATTCTATTACCAACGTCAAATGTTTACCTGCACATGTCAGTTTGCATACCATTATGAAAGAGACATTGGAATGAATTATAAAACTATAGATGCATGTCTAATGACCATATTATATATGGAAATATGCTTCAAAACCGAATGTCGCAATCTCTTATAAGTAGATATTAGACCGATCAAGTAACAAGGAGTTACCTCGAAGGTTCTCAATATTCCCATAATTCCATGTTCCAGGTGATTTTAGGTGTGAAAGCATGGCACAATTTATGGATTACCATACCACTACGTAGCTAACAAAAGTGAAGATGGTTTTCTTCGAATGCCTGTCAATGGTTCCGCATTTAGGGAGAATTGAGGAAAAATGGGTAGATTTCAAAAATGAACCCACCTAAATTTTAAGAGGAAAACTTTCATTGGTAGTGATAGTGTTAATCTAGTTCGAGCTTAGGTCTATTTACTCGATGTGGCCTATTTTTATTATCAAAAATAACATTCCTCCATAGGATGTGTCAATGGGAGCACATAATGTTGTTGAGCAATGATTGTTCGGTATTTTTTTCCAGGTATTTTTTAATTTAACATTTTCATTTGTTTTCAATTTTTTGCATAAAATATCTTTTGTTTATTTATTTAATTATATATATATTACATGATATCATTCCTTTGAAGTAATTATGTGTAATTTCAAACAATTGGTAGAATTACCAGGTTAAATATATGAATGTATATATAGAGCCTCTTATCGGCGAGTTACTAAAGTTATGGGTTAGCATCACAATGTACAACATATATACAAAACCAATGGGGAGGAAGAAATTTAAATTTTCATGGAATAGCACATGTGGACATGATGCCCTGGACTAACAAATTTTTGGTATGTATAAGCATTGTAATATTGCTCACTAATACTATACAATATTTTAATGTTATCATGGTGTATGTTTACTTTTTTAAATAATCTCATTGTATAATTGACATTAATCCATTTTGTTGGGTCTTCAAACAAAGGGTAAATTTTCATAATGTCGAGGTTGGCCCTAAGATGAAGTATCTCCATTCAAAGAGTTTAGGAAGAGATGGTGTTTGATGAGTATAGGCACCTTCTTCCTAAGAACCATGAACATCATTACTACTAAAAAGCATCTTTTCAATGGGAAAGAGAGACTGGTTTAAAACCACAAGGAATGACACCTCACCTATGGAGGTTGGAATGTAATAGAAATCGTCAATGTACTCAAATTATTTATGTATCATAAGATCATGCTTAATGTTTTTGAATTTTTAACATCCATTGAATTTATTTTACGGTATTTTGATAATTATTTTTTGTGATTTCTTTTTTTTTCTTCATGAGCTATAATCATCCTTGAAGGTGGCAATGGGCTTCCACAAGGGATGAAATGTTATCCCACTCGATTTATGAGGTTTCCCCACTATGAGGAGATAAAAATAGCTCATTTTCTTGATACAATGCATATGTCAGAATGTGACTGAAGCGTTATGGAGAATCATAGATGGTGGGAGCGATAAAGAAAAAAATTGTCAAAATTTATGCCGACATTCAGACTGTCAATCCTTTTAATGCGAAATGTGATCTGATATTCAAATATATAAGATGGATTACTAGACCAAATAACCTTCCATGGTTATTAGCAGATCAACAAAACAATGATGTAAAGAGGTCATTCGAATTAGAATTTTCCACGGGTTTTTTCTTCAAACATAAAAAATATATTAGCGAAGAAAGGTGAATTTGGTGGAATTAAAACAAATGATTGGAATACTCTTCATTAAGGTAATAATTTTGGTATACATATTTATATATATTTCACGTGAACCTCGACCCTCAGACCAGGGGAGATCCCTCACGGGATCATTCTTTGTCTCCTTTGAGACGAATCGGCTCTTTCGGTTCCTTGATGGAATCTCAATTCAATCGATCCACAAGTCCTTTCGAAAACTCCCCTGCGAGCATCACTAGGTGCGAGTTATCTCCGTGTGACCACAAGGTTATGACCAAGGCCTAACCCAGAGGGAACTTGTCACAACTCACCACTTCACGAGTTCGCGGTCAAAACTCACGACTCTTCCTTCCCAATCTCACGATAACTGAGATCACGAAATGGGTACAAATCTTCTTTTTTCAGTGCCTTCCTTGCGTGACCATTGGTTAGGCTTAACACTAGCACCTCTCCCTACTCACCACTTCCGCGAGTTTCAACGTTGAGCCCCCATGCTCTTATCCTCGCAGATTCTTGAGATCTGAGGAGAGTCCAGCGAGTGTTGACGCTCCTTTTTCGGCGTGTGTCCGCCTGTCTATCACACGGGCTCACCTTGTGGTTCTAACATGTGTCCCTCATGCCCAACTTCAACAATTCATGACTTCGCTTTACGGGCAACGTCTCCTTTATATCAGAGCCTGTGAGAAGTTAGCCGAGATCCAACTTTCCCTCTATGCTCATATCGCCTTCGCGTGACTTGAGTTTTGGGGATAAGTCGACTTCTTATCCTCCCAATATGCGAGAAATATTAGAATTACGACGTTTCGATTAGCAACCTGTGAAACTTTACCGCGAAATTACGGGCTTAGCGATTTCATGAATCGATGCTAAACTTTTCGGTTCTTCAACTACTGCGAGCTGAAATGGTCAACAAGGTTTGACCCTCCCGTATTGACCGCACATCCCACTCCAGCTGTCCATGATCACTAAGCTTTTCACCGCCGGACTTCACGCTTCTCAATTTCCGAATCTTCGTTTGCAAAGACTTTCACGTTTCAACTTCGTGAAACGTGAAGTAGAGATGCGTGGAGGCGATCAATAACCCTATTGGCTCCGGATCCTCACGACTCTTTTTCTTGAGATTTACGGTTTGAAAACGCTGCCGTGGCTTTCTCCTTGCTCCTTTCTGCCGAGGATCGTGGCTCTTGAGACTTCGATGAATTCTCCGGGAGAATTCAATGAATCAATGCCTCCTTGACAACTCTTGCAAAATGAACCAAGGTATTCATGGAACTTGTCCACCCGCAAAACAACTTTGCTACACCTCCTTTCAACGCTTCAAGGCACTAAATCTTCTGAGATTTTATCACAAACTCGAGTCTTTAAAAAGACCCGCACATACACTCCCTGCGGCAACCCTTCAAATACTTACAAGTGTTTGATTCTTAAACTCGCACACTACTTTGCAACCAGCGGTCCTTCAACAACTGCATAGGTTGTAAACTCGAGACTCTGCCAGCTACTTTTCCATACGTAGCAACTTGCGCTGCAAGGCTGAACAATTTTATCCCTCGAGCTTTCGAGCGAACTCTGTTGATTTCTTTTGGTAGCACGCAGCGGACAATTTCACTACACTCTCATGCGGGTAAACTCTTGCTTTCGGGGAAAAGAAACGGGTGAAACTCATTCCTTACTCCCTCTCTTCAGATTGGGACATTAAATATGAAATCCTTGCATTCGCGATATCGAAAATGCATAAAAGAGGTAACAAGCATATATCAATCAGCGTAATGAAATACGGAAAGCAATTGAACACCATGAGTGAACTAAAGATCTTTGTGTTAATCCAGAACTTTTGTACATGGTTTCTTCTACACAATTTTTCTGCTTCTGATTTCCTATGCTCTCTTTGATTGATAATGTTACAATGATACCATATGAGGGTGTCTATAATCGTTTTCCCTACTCCTCCTAAAGAAGCGTCTAATCTTTGAATTTAATTCTACCTACTTACGTTTACTAGCATAAATGCCTCTACCGCTTCCACTACAAGCGCGAGAGCAGGGTGCTCAAGGTCTGATTATAATCTTCAATTACACCCTTTCTTAACTACTTCATTTATTTTTGGTGCATCCTACTTCAAAACAATTAAAACACCTTTGAACATGTGCCAAAATCCATTGGAACTACTAGAGACTCATTACGATTTACGATGCTCCCGCATCATACTTCCTCGCTTGAAATTTTCATGGGATCCTATCCACGAACTCGCGCACGGTCTATCCATGCCTCTAGATCTCTGCTTCATTTTCCCAAAGCGTTGTCTTCAACTGATGTCCCTTCCATTTTGACAAGTATTCAAAATATTCCTTTATCCTAGTCCTCTTGCTAACTCTCTAGTCAAGTATGCACTCCATATGTGGATTCTCTGCAACTAGCATATGTTTAGTCCACTAGACCTCTGGTTTTTCATCACTTCCAACTCCTACTTCCTCATCCTTATATGGGTACAAATACGAGACATTGAATATCGAAGAAATTTTGATCCCCTCCCGAGGTGGTGAGTCATAAGCATTTGTCCCCGATTATATGATCGGCGCATGGTTCAATTTTCTTCATTTTCAATTTGTTATACATTCCCCTTAGAAACCTTTCCTTTCTCAAGTGTGGGATAAATCCACTAACTTTGTTGAATTTCTCTCCTATGTTGGTATGCTCTTCACTTTTACTCTTGGCTTGAGTTTTGTAATTGCTCCTTAACTTGGTTATGAAGCTGTAGCTTTGTGAAATCCTCTGCACTAGCACTCCTAGTCGTTACGAATCCTCAATTTAGAAACTCCCGCGGATTCATACCATAAACAATTTGGAATGGACTTTCCCCTGTATACTGTTGATTGAGTCATTGTAAGAAAATTCCACCCGTGGTAGAATATTATCCCACTGAATGTTACGTCACAAACTCTACCGACAGTCTCTGAACTTACGTTCACAACCGTCTATCATCCGGGGATGATGAAGTAAGCTGAAGTGAACAACAAAGTTTTTCCTAGCTTTCCATAAGGTCCTCCATAAAGTGTCCCACATGAACTTGGTGTCTCGATCTCACCGAAACTATGCTCCTTGGTAAATTCGATGAAGTCCGAATGACTTCTTGAAAAAGCGATTTGCAAATAGCGAGTTGCATCCTTTGGATTTTCGACGTAATTGAAGTGTTCCATATTAAACTGGTCCCACCACTACAAGATAGAGGTCAAACCTCTGTTCCACCGACATCCCAATATGAATTCCGTACTTGCGCATCCCACTGACCTCTCGTATGGAGTGGGTTGATATAAAAGCCTACATTTTGCCTCTTTCCTCTTGAATGTTAAAAAATTCTACATGCATGCGGATCTTTTGGCGTCTCTTCTGCCATTCTGGACAAAATATGACTCGTTTGAGAATGTCTTGTCATGATCCCGATGTCGATAATCCTCCATTGTCTTTTCTTTCCTTCAACCGTTCTCCCTCGTGGAGAATTTTGGAATCTAAAGTTGATTACCATAAACGGTAATCCTTCTTGGATCATGTATTCTGTCCGTTGACTTCTGTCCCTGAGAATTGGTTTAAACATCTACTTATATGCCTCTTTGAAGTCTGAATCATCCATGTACATGTTCCTGAGATCATCAAGACCCAATTTTTTGACTTTGAACTTCTGCAATAGCAAACGCTTCCTGCTCAAAGCATCAACAACTTTGTTGTTAGCGGTTCGAGTATGCTTGGTTACAAAAGCAAAATTCTGCATGTATTCAACCATTTAACATGTCTCCTTTCTCTTGTTGAGTCCTGAAATTTCTAAAAGCATGGCTGTCAGCGGCAAGACAAACTCCTTAGGAATCAAATGGTGTCTCCACTTCTTCTGATGACTGAATAATAGCATAAAACTCCCTGTCATCGTGATGTTTTCACTTTGGCTTCATTCAGCTTTTCTTTGAAGTATGCTATTGGCCTATGTTCTTGGCTCAAGGCGCCTATTGCAAATCCACTTGCATCACATTTTAATTGAAATGTCTTTTTAAAATCGGGCAACACCAAAATTGGTTGTTAGGTGATTTTTCTTTCAAAATTAGTCTTTTCTTAGACTCTTACGTCCAATGAAAGATTTATGTCTTTTCCTAAATGTGTCCATCATTGGTTGCACTAATTCCCTTTGAAATTCCTACTATTAGCAGACTCCACTGTAGAAACAACAATCCATGAAACTTCAAACTTGAGATATTATTTGGTAGTAATTTTAATTACCTCTTGATCCATCCTTAACTTATTTGCGGAAATAACAAAACCCAAATAAATGAGCTTTGTCTTCATGAATGAGGTTTTCCTCATATTTATCGATAACTACTTGTTGCCTTAGCGCCCATCACTTTGGCGGCCAAATGTTTGGATCGTTTTCTTGAAAATCAATATGTCATCAAGATACGCAATGATGGCGTTTTGATGAAATCGCGGGGACTTCATTCATCAATCTCATATAGATAGGGCAGCGTTTGTTAAATGGAAATGGCATGACAATCCATTCATACGACCCTTCATTGGTCTTGAATGTTGTCTTCCATTCATCACCTTCTCATGCAGTCGGTGATCCACTTTTCCGATGAATCTTGAAAAATTAAGCGCTCAAACAATCCATCAAATCATCCATTAAGTAACAATGGAATTTATGCGATGGTAATCATTCGTTTTTTCTTGAGTCTGTACACATCCTCTGGCCTCCATCTTTCTTTGAATGGCCGGACAACATGGAATCCAAACACATAAACAATCCTTTGTCTATTAAATCATGGACCAATCTTTTGACCTCTTCATTCTGTGGCATCAATCGTATCATAAATAGCTCGTTATAAGGGTCAATGTGATGACTTATATACTTCTAATGGAAACGAACGAGGGTAGTTCATCCACTACTATATTAATCCTCTAGTAGATCTTTGGATTTCCTCGGTAGATCATTAATTCTTGTCTTGGTCCAAACAATTTTAGGTTTCTGACCATGATGAATTATGGATCTTCCTTCTTCTTTACCTCGCTAAGAAGTTCCTTCCCCTCAGTCATGAGAAGTACATTGTTTCTTACTTCATGTTTCACCTCTTTCTCATAACGACAACAACATGTGAGTTCTCCCATTCTCTAGGTGTATGTGTTCTTTCTCCCACATCATGAATCACATTCTGTCATATTTCCAGTCCACAACGTTACAATATCTTATCGTTATATCCTCCTATCTTAAATTCAATAAACATAGTTTTGGTGACATTTACCCTGATGTCCACGGCAAAACTCTGGATGGACTTGGATGTTCAATAGTCTCCGACTCCATCTTTCTGCAGGTACTCTGTAGAAGCGAGATTGTCTATGCTACCAACATCCCACAATGACCTTGCATACCCTATCCTTGGTCTTACCAAGCGTCGGCATATTCCTTTGTAAATGGATTCTCCACTCCCTCTTCGGCGTTAGAAACTTTCCCTCACCGATCTTCCACCTTTAGCATCCTCTGCCTCAACATTCTACCTTTGTGCTTTGTGATGTGGTCTCACCTCCTTCTTTCTTTATCACGGACATTCTTAAGATTTGTGTCCATTCTTTTACGCATATGAAGCATTTTATCACTCCACCTACACGCCTCTTCCTCTTCCTCTGTTGGAGGAAAAGTGTTATTATCGACATACTACCCTCTCTGTGAACTTCCACCTCTCTCGGTCGATGGGGTTTCTTCTAGTCTTCTTTTGGTTTATGGTTCCTATCTTTGGTGTTGTCTTGCCTCTAGCTTGACCTCCCTTGGCCTCTTTGACCACGCTGTTCGACTTCTCTTGACTTCCGAACCATCGTGGCATCTTCGGATGGTGTCATGCTCTAATCATCCGAATAATAGGTATCAAACGGACATTCATATATCTAGCAACTTTTCATCATCACTTTCAGCGATGACTTACCGATGTTCGTGTAGAACTCACCGGTGTACTCTTCGCGACATTAACCGTGTCAAATTCTACATTCACAAGAAGGAGTAATCTAAGTAATCCCCAGATGAATTTTACCTTCATCTTTAACCATCTATCCCAACTCTTGATTTTCTTCTTTCCTTTCGTCGTAATGGAAACGCGCTCATCCCACCATAATGTCGCATGTCCTTTCAATCTCGTGGCAACATGACCTTCTGTCTTCCACCGACATATTCGCATGAATCAAAATCGTGTCAGGGAAGCTCTAATCTAGTCTAGAAGCTCTTCAATATCCAAGTTTCACTCATACCTCTTGGAATGCCATTTTGTCATGGCACCCATTCTTGCAGCAGCCCTAATCAGGCGTTCATTTTTTGCATCCTGCGCTGCAACTTCTTCTCCTTCGTAATCCGGTTCATCTTCAACATTATAATATCCAACACACGGACGTGCACCTACGTTTATTTTCGTCCGCGAGTTTGGTCATTATGTTATGCATCTCTCTTTCTGTAGGCTGGTTTTGACGCACTTACCACCCTTTCAACCGGCATTTCCCTCTCCTCTAGCGGATGGATTGTTTTCTGTCTCTTCTTCTTGGCACATGGTAAATATTTCTTTTGCTAAAGAAAGAAAGAAATCTTCTTCACGTGCTCGATACCTAGCAGCGCAAACCTCCCAGACCACCGGACCGGGGATCCGACAAGAGATCATTCTTTGTCTCCTTTGAAGGCAAGATTGGCTCTTTTGATTCCTTAACGGAATCTCGATTAATCGATCCCGCCGAGGTCCCTTTCGAGAAAGCTCCCCTACCCACGAACAACTAGGTCGCGATCTCACTTCTGCGTCGACCCGCATGCTATGACCAAGGCCTAACCGCAAAAGGTACTTGTCACAACTCACCACTTTCATGAGTTAGGTGGTTGAAACTCCGAACTCTTCCTTCCCAATATCCGCGATACACGAAATGCCGATCTGGTATGGCTCCTTCCTTAAGATTACCCTTTATTGCATGACCACTAGCTGGAAACTTAACTTTTGCTTACTCTGGCTACTTCGCCCTTCACGGTTTCAGCGTCGAGCCCAATACTCTTATCTCATGAATTCTGAGATGAAAATTCATTGAAATGATTGACTCCTTTTGCTGAGTGACGCGTGTCATGCAGCATCTATCCTACAGACCCTGTGGTTCAATGTCCCTGTTTCTAAACAACAATTTCGTGGCTTTAGCCGAGCGCCTACTTTATGCCGTGCGAAGTGTTGAGATCTGGCGAACTCACCGATACTCCTTATACGCGGCGCGAATTCCAGGGATTTTGGGATAAAACTCTTGACTTCTTATCCCTCAGATATGCGAAATGATGAATTAGGCAGTCGGCACAGCAATTTCTGTATTTTGATTTGAACTTCCGATTTCCTGGCGAATCGATGCTAAACTTTGGTTCTTGACCCATGGAGCAAATGGTCAACCAAGGGTTTGACCTCCGTAACCGAAGAATTACCTTTTGTCCACTCTCCACTCTCATGATATTCCAAACTTTTTTCACCCGCCGGACTTAGCGCCCAGCGATTTGTGAATCTCGTTCTTGAGGAGCTTTCTATTCTCCAACTTCGAAACCCATGAAGTTAAGTGAATGATCCAACAACCGTTGGATCGGATCCCTACGACTCTTTTATTTTGATATTTACGCTTTAGAAAACACTTTCGGTAACTCTCGCGCTCCTTCTGCCAAGATCCTTGACTCTTGAGACCCTATGAATTCTCCGAGGGGAATTCCGACCATCCAATACCTCTTTGTCAACTCCTGCGAAATGAACAAGCTATTTCTTCACGGAACTTGTCCACCTACAAATCAACTTCGCTACGCCTCCTTTCAAAACTTCAAGGCACTAACTCTTCTGAAATTTTACCACAAACTTAGCAGGTCAAAGAGCTCTGCGCCTTGCGGTAACCTTTCAAATACTTCAAAGTATTTGAACCTCTTCGATTTTGTGCACTCCCTGTGACAACAGTTTTTCAACAATTTCGCTCGGGTTGTAACACTGAGACTTCACTCAGCCTTTGCACTCTTTGCACGGCTCCTGTTCTTAGTTTGCACTTCTATGAGAATGAGAACAATGTTATCCCTCTTAAACTTTTAGAGATATAAACTCTGAAACCTTGTCAACACACTCCTTCCAGACAAATGTGCAATCCTTGCACTCGAAAACTCAAACAAGAGAAATAATTGAAACTCATTCCTTATATCTCTCTTTAGATTTTAGACATTAAATATGAAATAATACATTCACACATCAAATAATGCATAGCAGGTAACAAAGCGTATATCAATCGACTTGCTTTTTACACAAACCACGACAATTGGGGCACCATGAGTCGAACTAAAGATCTTTGTATTATTCCAGAACTTTTGTACATGGTTCTTCTGTACAACTCTCTACTTCTTCTCTCCTATGCTCTCTATGATTGATAATGTTACAATGATACCATATGAGGGTGTCTAGAGTCGGTTTTCCCTCCTCTAAAAAGCGTCACAATCTAGACTTTAATTCTACCTACTTACATTTCCTACTATAAATGCCTCTACCTCTGAGGCAGAAGCCCGGTCGCTCAATGTCTGATTACAATCTGCAAGTACTCCCTTTCTTAAATACTTCGTGTTTGGCGCATCCTACTTAAAACAATTTAAACACCTTTGAACATGTTACTTAAAGTATTATTAGGACTTCTATTTCGCTTCTTCTTGCATTGATCTCTGCATAATGTGTATATAGATCTATTATTTATTTTTTATTTTTTCTTGTCTACTTTGGTTGGAAACAAATAATGATTCATTTTGTTGTTACAATATGTTCTACGCTATCTCTCCCAAACGACTTTGACAACAAAAGTCAGAAAACAAGTTATATATGATCTTGGAAAATACGTAAAAACGGGTAAAAGGTGGTTTTGGTTATATACAAAATGTTCTTTCAAATTATTGTGTACTTAATGTTGTGTGTTTTACTTATGATATGTCATAATATAATATATATTATGTTATGTTGAAAAAAATGTTATTTTCTTGTGTCATGATCTCATGTAGATGGTTGTCATTGAAATAAATCCATGAAGATGATATAAAGGTATTGGAGAGAAATTCTAGATCTAATGTGTAGGAAATGCAAAGTGCCACCTACATTTTCAATGCACAAGAGCACTACCTATTCACCTAGTTGAGGGGTTGAAATTTGTGTACCTATTCACACAAGGTCAATGGATGGTGGAGCTGAACTCATTGAAGGTGTTGGTTAGACAAAGGAAACGATCTTGAGGGGTTCTATGGTGGAGGGATATGGTATATCAATCCATGGAATTGTATGGTCGGTATCTTCCTAAATTAGCAAAACCAACTATGCATGTAGTGGATCCTCGTATTTGGGATGTGAACTCATCAAAAAATTTGAAGGGGAGGTTTTATTGGGGAAAGGTAGAATGAAAAAATGAGGTAATATATTAATAATTGTGAAAAAAAATGAGAGGTAATACATATAAAGTTTCATTTTATTGTATATGATCATACTCATTAATATATTAATATGATTTATTTCATAGATTATAAATATTTATAATTACCTTCATATTACTACATTATAGCTAATATTTATGTGTGGTGAATTATGTTTTTGATTGGAGTTTCTCTAGGGTGGGATACTGCTTGCACTGCATTTATATATTACAAACAATCTTGATTGGATGAATTTATGGATTGAAGATGTAAACAACATAATGGTGGGTTATCATGTAGCATTTTGAATTGGTTAGAAGCTCATCGTAATGGAGATGCCAATGTTAGTGAGAGGGAAATTGATCTAGCATATGGTTTGAAAGATGGACGGGGTAAACAATTTCACCCATTTTATTCAATTATTTATATTATATACTAGTGTGACTACATGTGTACTGTATTTTTTCAGATACTTTCAAATTTATACAAATATATGTTAATTTATTAATTAACAATGCATCTTTTACATATCAAACATATTAGGTTGAAACAACACAAGTCTATGTGGTGCAATGGTCATAATTTAAGCATCAAACAATTGGATGAAGCTAGGAAAACTTCTGATAGTGGGACCTTTAGCGATTATTCAGTTACTAATGTTTCCTCCGGTGTGAGACATCCCCAAAGAGTGCATGAAAATAGATAGTATGGGTATTTAAGCGATATACTTGAGTGTGACACTAATTCCTTCAAATTAGTTATGTTTGATCAAATGGGTATAGGTTACGAATGCATGAACATGATGAAGAAAGAGCGCTATTCAACATGCCAGCAGTTTCAATGATTAAACAATAACAATGTTTGAAGGACATGATCGCTATGTTTTCCAAGACAATGTGAACAATTATTTTTACTCAAATATTTCGGTGAAAGGGATTGGTCATTTGTTCGTGGAGAAATGCTTATGATCCGAGAGGAAGGCCAATTAAGTATATTCATTTATAGGAAGAACATGATATTGAAGATCAAGAAGATGATTATAGTGAGAATATGGAATCACGGAGATCATGGAGAGTCTCGGCTGGAATGAAGAAGATGAAGAGATCATGATCTAGGCATAGGAGACAATATTACAATTATTGATGATGATGGAGTGAAAATATCCTCAAGTAGTGATGATGATGATTATATCATCAATCATTTCAAAATTGTCTATGAACAGGATGATGATATAGATGTATATGAGTTCGATGTAGAAGATCAATATAGAGAATAAGGATGATTACACAGATGTTGAGGTTGGATTAGGTACACGACTATATCATATTTTAATTTGTATACATTATTCTCTTCACAAAATAATTTACTTTTTAATATCATGGAGTTAATTACATGTTTTAAAGTTTTATGTGGCGTTTTTGCATCTACCGATTACATGTTGTTAATTTTAATATTATTATTTGAAACACGAGAAAATGGTTGTCAATATAGTAAAGCATGTGGTAGACTAAAAATATCATTTACAAACACATAATTGCATGTAACTCCATTAATTTTTGTTTTTTTAGTTTCTATGCATGAATCTGGGGCGTTACTTTAGTTATTTACATATTTTATAGATTGGGTTTGGGGAATCAATTGAGAGTGATGAGGGGGAGGGGAAGGACCATGTGAGCTTCCACCTTCGGTGGGATAAATTTTTCTTGGGGAAACCAAGATCGACTCTTTCATTTTATATCTCTCATCGCCCGTCATTATAAGATTTCAATGGTATTTACCTATTTGAATCTTCACGTGAGAATTGAGATTGGCTACATAGAAATTGAAAAAAGAAAAACTTTGTATGCACTGTAAAATTTGGATAGACTATTTGCATACCTTAGCGATATGGGAGGGTTTCTAGACTCAAATTTGGTGACTTACCTACGACTTTCTTCCATCATCAATTCATCGTATAAACCATAAACCCTATTTTCATATGTTCTAGTAGATATGTTAATGATTCAAGTTTCATATTTGTATTTGAATGAAGGTCATCTAGTGTGAAAAGTATTAAATTGAGATTTCATGGAAACCATAAACCCTATTTTTCATATGTTCTAGTAGATATGTTAATGATTCCAAGTTTCATATTTGTATTTGAATGAAGGTCCATCTAGTGTGAAAAGTATCAAATTGAGATTTCAAGTTGATAAACAAAATATGAAATCAATCCAAGCATCATTTGATATCATCGCAAGAGAGACAAATGTAAATAATCTTGCGATGAATTTGCTATACTATCGACAAAAAAAGTTCGCCGATAATTTTATGCCATTAGTATGTAATTTTGTACAAAAATAATGGATCTTGGGGACTACACCATGGTCAAGGAATGAGGAACGATGAAGGAGGAATGAAAATTGCACAAGGACTAGACACCGGCAACATGGACTTGCGAATGGGGCCGACGTTGAAATTTTTTCAAACAGTTTCTGTAAGCACTGAAATTTATCATGGATAGACTATTCACATGCCTTAACTATATGGGAGGGTTTCTGGATGCAAATTTGATTGACACACCCACTTTCTTCCATCATCAATTCATCATGGAAACCATAAAACCTATTTTTCATATGTTATAGTAGATATGTTAATGATTCCAAGTTTCATATTTGTATTTGATTGAAGGTCCAACTAGCTTGCAAAGTATCAAATTGAGATTTCAAGTTCTAAAAAAAACACTCTAATGTCTAACCCACTAACCATTAACCTAATACCCATAACCACTAACTCCTAATCACTAACACACTAACATGTGATCCTTTGACCTCTAATCCCCAACACATTATCCACTAACCCATAACCCACTAATCCTTGATCTCCTAATGCACTAACCCCCTAATACCTAACTCACTAGCCCTAAAGATACTAACCCACTAACACATAACCCTAACCCATTAACCATGGATGAAAATTATCCCACTAACCACTAACTGGATGACAACTAAGACATCTCTATTCAAGCATTTCAACCAACAACACAAAATCATCAATAAGCACAATATAACATTGTCAAGGGAGAGTAGAGTCTACTTAACGAGGCTCGTTAAAATTTTTAGGAGGGTCCCCAAGTCTAAATACTTGGGGATGGTCAAGGCCTCAACTCGCCACATCTAGAAAAACCCATACAATGAAGAAGCATGCCTACTACAATGTAAACTTAGATCATTATTATAACAACTACTCCAATTTACCACTAAACCATAACCTAATAAACTATATAAAATCCTTAGAAATTTGAAAAGTTTTACTAAAATATCGCCAATCATTTTTAGTTGGCATATGAAGGATTAGTAAGATTCACCAAGGTTTCTACATTTTAAAATAAATTTTCATCCTTAAAATCATCCTTGCTTTCTAGCTTCATTTGTTTCCATACATCATAAATAGTGCTCAAGTCTACCTTATTTAGAGCATAAGGTGCACTAAGAGGGAGAAACATTAACATATCCAATGTCTCCAATGAAAGTCCTAAAAGTCCTGATCTATCATCATTGCAATAATTACAACAACATTTTAAACCCACAACTCATGTTCAAATTCTTGCTAAGAGGTTGGATTATGGTATCCAAAACTTTATGCACATGCCCAAACAAGCAAGTGTATTCCAAAATAAATGTTGGTCTAATAAGATAGGTAGGAGGTCTCAATATTGAGAAAGGTCGAAGGCCAACAAACTCTATATACCATACACAAATAGAATTCCATACTATGTTAAGTGATAACCAAACATGAATGGGTCAATGTGTTCCATTCAAAATCAAACAAACCAACAAGAATTCATATCTAGTGATGTATGGGAGTGAAATAGCACATCCCAGGGTCCATTGCAAAGCTAGGAATGAGAAGAGGTTTCACTACAGGCTGAGGTGAGGCATAAAATGGTGTACCACCATTTATATGTACAAGGAATCAAACACATTGTCAAGAGTATAGAATATGATTCCTAAAAAATAATGATAGCTCAAAGCGTATGGGTCGGTCTTAAACAAATGAACTGGAGACATGCCAAGCAACGAAATTAAAAAATCCCAAAACAATAACTACAAAGTAAAGGATGCAGGTGCCAAACATTACCTATAAAGTTGAAACCAACAAGCCAATAGGAGGTCAAAAGATGTTTTGGATTGGAAGGAAAAGGAAAAATAATGATACCCATGTTGCATTATTGTAGATGAAGACCCATACCAAACCAAACATAAGGTTGTATACCCAAATTCAATATGTGGGACTAGAATAATCAAATCAAAAACATTATAAGCCCAAATGAGTTGCATGTAAAGCCATGGGATTCCAAAGAATCCCTGTAAACAATTGAAAGCAAGATCCATGCATAATAATAGTTGCAAACACCTGGAATGGTAATAGACGTAACTCCCTCCCAAAAATAATGAAAATAACTGACCCAAATAGGTTTGAAATGAACATCCATGTCCATATTTTCCAGAGGATAAATTAAGTATTGCTCAAACTAAAACCACGAAGCCAAAAATGAAGTATTAAAACCTACTATTTCCATGACATCAATGACCACACCAATTTTTTGAAATTAAAACACAACTTGGGTATAATTTCCATGGGATGAAGAGGTCAAATTCAAAGGATAGGGTGAATACAAACCTAGTTCCTTTGTAATCGACACAAAAAAAATTTCAATATCAATAACTGGCACTACTCAGAAAATCAACATAGTTGTAGTACCTTTGAATTATGGAGAAGGAAACCTATGTGGTGCTCTTTTGAAAATCTCCACACCAATGAAAGATTTATGAAAATAGTGTACCACTGTCGGCAATGCTTAGAACCAAACCATAGAGTAAATTTATATGAGATAAATTAGTTAGCAATAAATGAGAAGGGCATCTATGGATTCACATGTAGCTCAGAACTAGAGCTTCGAGGAGAAGCTAAACAAAATCAAATGAGAGAATGAGACTGAGCTAGGGTGAAATGATGAGCTTCAAAAAGTTGATCCCTACTGTAGGATCCATACGAACAATGGATATTGTGTAAGGATTCATGTGCCCAAAATTTCATTTAACACCAAATTAAAAGTGGCACGACAATAGCAGATTTCACGTGAAGAATAGGAAAGAATGGACATAAAAAATTTCTTAGGTGGGGTGTAATTATAGCATATCTTTCAACGTGAGGTCAGAATTCAGATCAAATTTGAAATCATTCATACTTTGGATCCTTAAATATAGATGTTAAATCCCATATTTGGTATATTTTCTGGTGCATCCTAAAATTAATTTTGGCAGGATATTTAAAAGGTTTCCCTTCTTTTGAAAGATTCTAATTAATTTCACACTTCCCATTGGACGTGTTGAATTTAATTCTTAAATTGTTTTTGAAGGGAAAATTTGGACAAACCCTTCTATGATGAGTTGGAATCCTTTAGAAGGGCTAGGACGAGTTCAAATTTGATCGTTGGTTTACATCATATATCTTTCACCAAAACACTCCCAATATACACGTTTTATAATGATGTGACAGTGACACATGTTTTTGCATCGTTGGAATGTATGCATGTGAATGGGTAGATTAGTGGCTTGTTTTAGATTTGGATATGAGATCTATTGTAAAAATACAATGTGAGAGCCATTGACATTACTTCTGATAGAATCTATGGAAAAGTGTGCAAGAGTAGCACACCTATTGGAGTAGGGAGTGATGGCCATTGGCTTAATTGGTGTGTAGGTACTGTCAAATAGCAGGGTTATTACTTTGTTGGAAAATTTACATGTGTTTTTGTTTTCAATGGGTAGAGAAGCTTGTGAAAGTGCATCAATATGTATCTTAATAGAGTTTCATATTGCCTTGTTTAAGTTTAGCATTACAAATTTTCTCCTATTTAATTGGCATTGCAAGAAAAATATCCAATTTTGAAATCAATTTTGAATAGGATAATTGTAGAGTGTTTTTGATTGGCATATTGCACAAAAGCCTAAACTCATTATTGTTAGAGTGTAATTGAATGTTCTAGTTGGAATTGGTCTTGGCTTTGTATAACAATCAAGCCAAGAGTTAAAACCAATCCTAGAGCATAACCATTTTTTTTCCTATTTATGATTAGAAGAAGAGAAGGTTTTCACTCAAAATTGCATAGAGAACAATGTCATTCTTTCATCCTTGTTGGCGAGTAATTGTAGATTGCATACAAATCAAACTCTATTTCTGCAAAATGATCCATGTTGGTGAGATGTGTGGGCTATAAGTTTCTTTTTTAAATATTATATTGGTATTAGATCAATTGAATCCATAACTTTAAAGTAGTTGATGCACTTTGAGGATAAAATAGACCCATCATGGGAAAAACACTGAAATTAAAAGAGAGGTTATAAGACTTAAGAGCCACCAATGTGCAGATCCAAGAAGAGAATCAACAGTTGAAAGAGAGGATCACAAGGCTGAAAAATG